>CM070873.1:14724256-14984256 GCA_036365515.1 Torymus aiolomorphi | reverse complement strand
ATTTGTATCGAACGCAACTTTGCAACAAGCACAGTGAACAAATGCTCGGGAAGCATGGATTTGAGGGAACGATAGCCAAATGAGATCGGTAATATACGTATAACCGAGATTCTTATTAACTGCGTATTTTATCTGGCAATAAATAATTGACTAGTAGTTTTGCCAGTTTCTGTAGCAGTAGTTACAGCAGTAGTTGTAGCAGTAGTATATCTTCGTAAGATTTACAATGCAGTTCACTATATTTTCTACTATAAAAAACGTTAAAATTGTACTTGTACGGTTATAAAAATTTAGTACATTGTTTATCATCTTCAGTTTGCCTTTCTATATGCAAAGTAAAGATGAAATGAAATGATTAATAAAAATGAATTTTATTTTTAGGTTGTAAAAAGGGATCATGGGACTCTAAGGAATGCCGTGGTTTTCGTGAAGTATTTAAACAACATTTATCTGCTGGAAGATGTGCGACTTCGCCAGAAATACAGCGCGCACAAGCGAGCAATAAATATCTGAAACGTAGAAGTAGGAAACAGATAAGCGCTAGATTTTACAATATTTTTGGAAGAAAAATAAAACACTATTAAATATGCTTACTAATATTTATCTATATAGAACGGTTATATATATATAAGTAAAAACTTTTATTTTTATATCAAAAGTATAAAACTAGTTGAGATTCATTACAAATTAAATTTGTAAAACTAAAAGTAAATGATTAAGTTAGATATAAGGATAAATAACAGTAAAAGTAAAAGAGTACATATTTAAAAAAAATTACGATAATCGAGTAAAAATATGTTACAAGAGATTTAAGAGATTATAATTAAATGGCTGTTATAGTTCAAATGAGTATTAAAGTGTGATATAGTACTCTAAGATGTAGTATTATAAGAAAATAAGAAGGGAACTTGACAAAGCTGAAGTTATATTTAATATATGTTTTTTAAAAACTTTATCACTCAATTAAATGTAGCGTACTAAGCAAACTTATCAGGTTAAGAAAAAAGAGGTTTATGTTCAAAATATCAAATAAATTTATTATTGTGATCTTAAACTAGCTAATGTATGTTTTGAATATCTAATAAATGATAAATAAAAAGATTATTTCTAGCTCCCATTCACTCTTTTCTTCACTAGTTCTATCTTTTTATGATAATTAAATAAATAAATATTAAATAATTGTTTTCTACATGTGAAAGAACATTTTTCGCACGTCTATCGTGCTTACACTATCACAATCAAGATAAATGACTTGAGAACTACACTTCCGAATCACTCACATATTTTATTAGAATGATTCAATGGCGCAATGAGGTTGTTGATTATAAGCAAGGTGGCTATTAATGTTAAGGTGGGAATTGAATACCTGGAGCAAGCTCTTGAATTTAATGGATATTATTGTTTAATGAGATGTGTAAAAAATTTGTTTTTAGCACGGTGTGCTCTAAATCCATACTTAGGTCACGCCTATCTGTGACTTAAGATGGTTCTATGGTTACAACCGACGTTAAATATAAAGATTTTTTACGATTATTATTTCGCATATTATAACATGAATAATAACATAACTTAATAGAACGGCACTTTAAGTGACCAAAACAATTTTTATTGGAAAAATTCAACTATTGACTAAGTAGATACCAGCACATTAAAAATATTCAATAAAACACTGGAATCTTTTCTAATTTCTATCCGATTTTAATTTGGAAAGTCTCATTTTTTTCCTTGTTTAATTTCTGAGAGAGGTACCTGAATAAAAAATGGAAAATTATCAAGATCTATAGAGTGACGCCCAATTGTTTATAAGGATGTACGTGTTTTTTACAAACGAAAGGATGTAAAATTGAAGGTCTTAATAATTTTCCATTTTTTATTGTGGTATGGCATTCTATTGCCAACCACGCACGCGAAGGAGTCGACAGACAAGAGCGAGAAACAAGAATTGTGACGTTGGTTAGAACTCGCAGTGAGAAGAAAGATAAAAGAGAGAAATATAGGGCTTGATTATTCTGATAGCAATGTGAAGAAGACAATCCAGGCGGGGCCAGGCTAGGAAGGTGCAGGAAAAAATAGCAGTAGATTGGCTGCAAGCGAGAGAGCTTTTGCAAGCACAAGTGAATGTTTGCGTAAATATACCACTGATAACGAGGCGGTAACTCTTATTCTCGAGATGTATTTCATATTACATATTTAATATTACATCTAGAAATCCAGCTAGCTGGATTCAGCTTAAAAAATGTTTCTATTAAACTGATTATACAGTATTTTCTTCTAATTTTCGTGTAATTTTGCAGCTCCCTCATAGATAAATATAAGAAAAAAGAATTAAGCCGGGTAACTGAAACAATCCAGAATAGCCTTTAAGTAATATAGTGGCAGCAGAACAATTAGATTCGCAGAAAAGTATAGCAACGCAGTGGTCTCATTAAATGCGTTATACAGTGTTCCCTTTGATCATTGACTAAATTTTCGTATTGAAATGACGCTATTTGAGCATAAATCCGTATGGAAAAAAACAAATGTAGGAAATCGTAAGAAACCGTAGGAAATCGTACAAAACCGTACAAAACCGTACAAAACCGTACAAAACTGTAGAAAACCGTTCCAATTCGGACATATTTCGTTACGGTTCCCTACGTTTTCGTACGTTTCCGTACAGTTTTGTACAGTTTCCTACATTTACTACTTTGACATGAAAAATTTGTTATATACAAAAAAATTTACGAATCGTAATAAAATGTATAAAAATATATAAACTCGTACGAATCGGTAAATAAATGGACAAAACTGTACGAAACTGTAATATTCATTCAAACTTACGGAAATGTACGTTTTCGTACGTTTTCCTACATTTTCTTATTTTTTCGTACATTTTCTTACGTTTTCATACATTTCAATTTGCAGGTACCAATCGAAGGATTTTATGAATCGTATAAAATCGTAGATAATCGTAAGAAACCGCAGAAAAACATAAGAAACCGTACAAAAACGTAAGAAATATGTCCGAATTGGAACGGTTTTCTACAGTTTTGTACGGTTTTGTACGGTTTCTTACGATTTACTACGTTTGTTTTTTTCCATACGGGAACGTCTGATACTGCGATTGTTCGGCTAAGCCGTACAACCAAATTCACTATTTTAGATATGCCAACTATGAGCAGTTACTGTAAAATAAAGTCAAAATCGGAACCATTCGCTATGTTATAGGCTTTTTTTGAGCATGTAGATTTTCCATTTCTTTACTTGACGATAAAATTTCATTGGGAAACAGATAAGTCGATGTGTAGAATATATCACCTGCTCGTTTGGATATTTTTTTAGTCAGTAAATAGTCGGTATCGTTGGTAACTTGGAAAGAGATTGACGTATGTTTTCGTGGCCAAGTAACAAAGTGTCAGCAGAAAATTTCGATTCACCGTAAAGTAGTTATAGCGATACAATGGTCTCATTAGACGGGTTATGCAGTGTTTGCACTGCTTCTTTACGTAATTTACGAGTTAAAATGACGCTACTTAGGCATAAACACTTGATACTGCCATCATCCTGTCAAACTGTTCAACCTATTCCACTTCTGGAAAATATGTCGATCATGAGCAGCCGCTGTAAAATATAGTCAAGACAGGTCTCTTTTGCTTTTAAAATACTTCACACGTTTTTTTAGCAGATAGATTTTTCAGTTTCACATCAACAAGTTGCAGATAATAATGAATCTAAGACGCGATGGTATCATATAATAATAAATTATTACCTAATTTTATAGATAAAAATCCAGCTAGCTGAGAAAGAATTCTTGATGCTTTGCTTATGTATAACAAAGAACTGAATTAATTTTCGTAAGATATGCATACCATTATTAAATACTGTAGAGCAATATCTTTCGGGTTCAAAAATATTTCTATTAATCTTATCATACAGTATTTTTTTCTAATTTTAGTATACTGGTATGCGTGCCTGACGAAAATGATCTGAGTTCTTTGTTGTACATAGGCAAAACATCAAATTCATTTGTCAGCTGGCTGGATTTTCATTTGTAAAAGAAGCCTATAAAGAAAGCGGAAACTGTATCACCTGTCTAATAAGACGTTTGCAGTGTTCCTAGTTTAGGTATGATACCATCGTCTCTTTTTTGTTTGTTCTCTGGAGGGACAGTCGTCAAAATAAATCTAGCTGCTAAATGAAAGTGTCAAAAAGATAATAGAATTGCCACATGAAAAGAAATTAAGAAAGAACTTGTGAACTATCCCGTCCTTAAAAATCGGCGTGAAAAAGTTATCCGCGCCCGATTTTCAAATATGAAAAAAAAGAGTTTACAATCCTGTTCCTGATATGTGAAATACCAAAGATAGTCCGGACGCTGGGTAGAGTCCTGTGTGCAATAAACATTCCCCGGGTAAAAATTGGTGTTCCATACGTATTTCGGCCCGCTGAATCCGAATCCGGAGATCTTTTATCGATAAAAGTGGTACAACATACATACACACGATAGCAGCTCTGAGTAGGAACTCTCGTGCGGAGAGATCTAGTGCGGAGAGAGAGCAAGCACTGATTCTTGCCCTATCAAGGTCAAATAGCTGGTTGCTGTGAAGCTGGAGAGTGTTCGCAACAGCTGTCTCTTCTACTCCTCGATGCTTGCGCTCGCCCTCTCTATTTGAATTTGCCTCACGACGTCCGTAGTCTGCTCAAGCATACGCTGTTGGGTCGCCACCTCTATCTTGCGCCTACGCAATATTAATTTCTCCAGAAGCCGAGACTAAAGAATTGTTCGTCGCTGTTAGAACAGCCCATAACATCCAGTGCATTGTCAATTCTCCCCGAGGCGCGTATTTTAGTTTAATTTTCAGCAACACCGCAAAAACAATAGCTTCACTTTATATCGCTGTTATGCTAATAACTTCACCCTGCTGCCTTTATCTCTTTCACCGATTCGATGAATTGAAAAACCCATGCGCGGGTACGAATAATTGAATGGGATCTCAAGAAGGTCGTCTGAGACCTAACGCACTTCAAATTCGCAAATTATCTACCGGAAGATCGTGTTCTACTATCGGATTTTCTCGTACTTGTACACTGTATAATTCCAATTTGCGCCCCAATTCATGCACATGCTGTTGAGAAATCTGCGCGGTTACTCAATTCACGCGCTTACCTCTAATACACGCTATGACTTGCCGAAAATGTGTGGACTACTTCGGATCGTTTCTCTCGTCTCTTCCTCCCCTTCTCGTCGCCAAGCAATGCTTCTCACTCCAAGCAGCCACTCTCTCTCGGTCATCCTCACAGTTGTCGCTCTACCCGCGACAACGCAGGCACAGCTCGCTCCCTTCCTGTCGCCGCTGGTCGACGTCAGGAGCTCTTCGCGGCGAACTTCCTGCTTGCTGAACTCTTTCGTCGTCGCTTGGTCGAAAATATTCACACGTTTAGTATGCAGTAACCATACTTATCTTGGGACAGCTCAACCATAGACAGCTCTAGGCCGAAAATATCTGGACGATTTTTCATCCTGACTCTTCGGCTAACGCTCACATAAATATTTAAGCGGACTGTCACATTTTCGTTTGGCAAATCTTAAACATTGCCCGACTTTGTGCATGGCGGAAGGACTCAACCGCGGCGTTACTCATCGAAGACGGAAAACTTTCAAAGACATTAAAAGTGCTGTGAATATTAACTAGCAAGTGTTGCCATTAACTTCTGTAATTGTGTAAATAAATTGAGATTGTTTTTTGTACGTTAAATTTCACGAGTGTAATAAATGGATCATTCACCATCCTCATTACTTGGCATTAATTCAAACATATGCGTTTTTTACAATGTATCTGCTCTTTTATAGGTTAAAATAAATTTAACAACGAATTAAGATTCATCGAGTTGTTTCTATTTAATGATTTCTCATGGGTGCCCATCACATTTGATATATTATTTTTTTTTATATCATTGTCGTAAAATTGTATTTAACGAACTGTTATCAGAAAGAAGAATTCGATTTTATGGATTGTTTTTATTTTAAGAACACAAATCCATGAAGTCGAATTTGACAACCAAACAGCAAATCCGTAAAATCGAATTCTACTACTACTCGGTCCGACAAATCGCTTTTTACGGCCTCGTGATGTTCTTTGCTGAATTCAATATTTATGACCGAAATTCTACTGCAAATCTACATAAAGCATGTTTATACGTATTGCGTACGTCAGTAAAAAATGCCGAGCGGATTAGCTGGACATCCAATAAACTCGATAAAGTACTACCATATGAATCTTTTACCGTTTTGGTTATATTTGATTATATTGAAATATATTGAATTGAATTTATATTGAAATTTGATTATATTTTGAGGTATAGAAGGACAAATACATCACGGCAAATGCATGTTATGAGTGCGTTATCGCGACCGAACAGTTAGTAGTTTTGCATTTATAATGTTACCTTATAACATCATTAAAATAAATATTAACCGGCAATTTGGGCGGGTCACCAGATATGCAAGACTGCTTTAAAAATGAGTTTCCTAAAGTATATGTTGAAACACAATCTCATATAATTACAGTAATGCTAGAGATAACTCCCGTCATGCATTTATCATACGCGCCAAGAGCTCTTAGTAATAACAGCTGGTTGATAGAAAACAATGCATAAAAATATTTAAGAATCTCATTTTAAAGCTTAAAACGATTTGCGGGACTGCTATCTCGTTAAATTGATAAATAAAAGGATCCACTGCTCTTGATAGTTGAATTCGTCATACAAATGCGACTAGCGTATAATGGGATTGTCAGGACGCCTAAAACATTGGATAAATTACTATACGTTAGAAGGAGGCTGTTGTTTTATTTTCGGCTATACCGCTGGTCTTTCTTAGTCTGGAAAATCAGTAGAGATATACCTAGAGTATGTGTTGTTAGTATTGCTGATAACAGTGAAAAATAAAGACCGATTTGGCTGAGCACACAATAAATTTGATAAATTACTACAACAAGATTAATCCTTCACTGCTTGCTATTTATTTTGTGGTATAGAAGGTCACATACATAACAGAAAATGCACGTTACAAGTATGTTATCGCCAAGAAATAGTTCGTAGGATTGAATTTTGAACTTTGACTTAAAATATAGTTAAAATAAATATCAACTGGCTTTCTAGGCGCTTGACCGGATATACGGGACTGCTTTAAATGAGTTTCCTAAAAATGATGCCAATTTACTATATCTTTTAGCCACTGTAATGCTTGACACAACACACGCTATTCGTTTGTTAGTAATATAGTTGTCGGGCTGTTAGCAAAAAATCCCTAGAAATAATTAAGCATCGTCTCAGTTTGAGTTCGAGCACGAATTGCGGGGCTGCTAGAATATTCCTTCAGTATGATTTGGAATAATTAAAATATATAAAAATGAATGCGATTAGACACTTATTGCTGCCGCGTAAAGACTATGAAATAAAACGCTAATGGTTTCAAGAAATAAATTTAGGCAGGTAAGTATCAGTAGGCTGTTCACACTTTTTATTATCAAAAGAGACGTATTAAAACGAAAAATAACGATACGTAGAAATGTAAGGTTTGGCGCATCGGGAGCGTCATGTGACGTTCTTAGCGTGTGCGGAAATCACAGGTGATCTTCCGGAACGCGTAGCGCTGTTGCACCCGATGGCTTCGTCTCGCAGACTAGATGAATATTTTTGGGCAGCATCCGCTCCATCAGAATCCGCTATTAAGTACAATGTTTCTGATTAGGACGCGGCCTTCTTATTTGTTAAGCCACGGAAAACGCATAAATAACTTAAATATCTTACCCCGAGTGGGCGATTGGAAAGCACCAGGTTTCCGAGTCACCTCGCGCACGCAGATTAACACCGCAGGTGTGTAGTCGAGGCAACTCGCTTGAGAAGTCACCAGAGCGTCTGACTCCTTCAACGGCTTGACACAGAGAGAGCGAGTGCGATTTGGCGAGACCCACGGCGCGAGCGCGTCGCCTGCACAGATCGCAAGATTTCTTCCTCCCATGGTGACACACACACAAACAGAACACGGTTTTAACCGGTCCGTTACAACTTCCAATCGTTGAATTAAGAAAATTGAACGATCCACTGCTCTTAATGATTGAATTATTTATTGTAATCCGACTAATTATTGACCGGATTTCCGGGACGTCTAGAAAATTGGGTAAATTGCTATAATCAAGAGATACTTTTCTTCATTTTCGGCTATACCGCTGGTCTTTCATAGGCGGACAAATTAGTTGAAATATACATAGAGTATGTGTTATGCGTATAGCAGACGACAGTATTAAAGGCAGACCGGATGTGCTAGACACCCAATAAAGTCGGTAGTTCGCCACAAAATCGGAATCCGTACCGTCTCGTAATTTTTTTTTTTAGATATACGGGGATACATACACTACGGAAAATGAATGTCTCTTATCGAAGAAGAATAGGTAGTTGTTTCAAATTTTGAATGTTGACTTGAAATATTTTGACAATGAATATTAATTGACTAACTGCATGGATGACCGGATACGCGAGACCGCTACAAGTATACGTTACCTAACAAATACAATAACATATAATTACAATCATGCTAGAAAAGTCTGGTAATATGTTTCTAATATACGAAATTTTGTTAATTATACTAATGTCTGACTGAGCCCAAGTCGCTAGAAAAATTAAATATCTAATTATTTTGGGGCTGACCACGATTTGCGAGAATGCTATGAGTTAATAATATCATAATTCCTGAAATTATAATTCAATCTGTGTAATAAGCCAGTTATTATTAATAAATTAATCCATCCTCCGCTTTTAATGATTGAATTATTTATTGTAAACCGACTAGTTATTGACCGGATTTCCGGGACGTCTCGATAAGTGGGCAAATTGCTATAATCTAGAGATACTTTTCTTCATTTTCCGCTATATTGCTATTCATTCTCAGTCTGACAAATTAGTAGAAATGTACGTAGAGTATGTGTTGTTGGTATTGCTGACAACAGTAAAAAAATAAAGACCGATATGGCTGAGCAGACAATAAATATGATAAATTACTGCAAGATTAATCTTTCACTGCTTGCTATTTACTTTGTGGTATAGAAGGTCACATACATAACAGAAAATGCACGTTACAAGTATGTTATAGCCAAGGAATAGTTAGTAGGATTGAAATTTGAAATTTACTTTAAAATATGGTTAAAATAAATATCAATTGGCTTTCTAGGCGCTTGACCGGATGTACGGGACCGCTTTAAATGAGTTTCCTAAAAATTATGCCAATTTGCTATATCTTTTAGCTACTGTAATACTTGACAGAATACACGCATTCGCTTGTAATATGCTTCAGTTTGTTAATAATATAGCTGTTGGGTTGTTAGCGAAAAATCCCTAGAAATAATCAAGCATTGCCTCAGTTGAGTCCGAGCACGAATTTGGGGGCTGCTAGGAGTTTTCTCAATTTTGGGATGCAATTTTTTTACAAACACAGCATGTTGCTCATGCGACGCCGTGACGTAGTAGGTCATCACACTTGCGAAAAACAACGTAAGATATTCTCTTTAAGGTCAGCATTTCTCAATGCCATCGCCGAATCGTATATTCGACTGACGAAGTTTACATTGCAAAATAAGATGATCTCGATTTACTGTCACCGGGCTCATCTTTAACCTAACTATTTTGTATTATAAAAGAAGTGATGTGTGTCACTCGAATCAGTCACAGCGTACAAGAAACCTGGCGAACTCCGTGTACCTCTACGACATGGAGAAGTTGAAACCGTAAGCCTTACACATCTAGTAAGCAGATTTTATAAGTTATTGAAATTGTAATCGTAAGCCTTACTCGTCTAGTAAGCAGATCGTATAAGTTACTTATCGTAAATTTATAAAAGCAAGTGTTATAGAAAAGAATTATAATTGAAATTACAACGCATCGATCTACCAGAAGCCAGCAGATTGTATTGGTAATAAATTATTGTATTTTATATAATAAACCTACATAAAACCAATTACTACTTATTTCCACTTATTTCCGGACTTCACATTGGTTCCGGTACGAATCGAACATTAGTTCACTAGGCTGTTTAAAATAAAAGAATAAAAATAACTATTTTTCGGAACGTCACATTGGTTCCGGTACGAATCGAACATTAGTTCACTAGACTGTTTAAAATAAAAGAATAAAAATAACTATTTTTCGGAACGTCACATTGGTTCCGGTACGAATCGAATGTAAGTTAACCAGATTTATACGAAAAAATAAGACTGGAATGAGAGGAAACGAGTAGTATTTGACAATTACTAAAAATATCACTACTAACTGCTTCCGAGCTTCTCGTTTTGCAGTAAGAAGTTGAGAGGATCATTGTAGCATGATCGTTTAAACTTCTGAAGATGAACGTGTACGGCTCGTCTAGATTACTAACATATTAACAGCTAAATAAAAAGAAAGGGAAAATAGACGATGTTATAGAAACAGGGAAAGAAGAAAGGATAACCCAAATACAAATAACGTAAACGAATATAAAAAAAAGATTTCACATAAAGATAAAATCAAAATAAATCAAAATATATAAGTAAATAGCATCACGCAAATATATTTAACAAACAAGAAATTTAAAGTGAAAAATTCATATAGGGAAACATTAAGAAACAAATAATTAAATAATATCAGTAAAAACAAATAACTAAAATATTAGTGAAAAAAAAAATAAACAAATGAATAAATAAATAAAAAGAAATTGAAATAAATAAAACAAATCCAACACGAAGGAAAAAAATGAAATAATAATACAAAATAATGATCATTGAATGGATAAATATTATACATAAACAAGAAATAAGAATATCAGAATGAAATTACACGAAAAACATTAAGAATAGAGATATAAAACTGGCAAATAAATAAATAAATTGCCAAATAAATAATACACAAAAAATATATAGTTGAACTAATAATAAAAGATATTTAAAAAGAAATATTAAGTATACTGATACATAAATAAAAAGAATAAAGAACAAAACATAAGAAACGAATGAAGAGAAATAAATAAAGGGAAATAAATAATAGAGAATTTACACAATACAAAATAGAAAACATATGAGAGATATAATCAGTGTATAAAATAATCAAGTCATTTTTTATCAAAATAAGGAAATCAAAATAATAATAAAAAATAACCAAACGAAAAGTATTACAATAAAAGTAAGAATATTATAATGAAGAATCATACAAAAAAAAGATTACAGTAAAATATTACATTGCAAAAGGGAATATAATAAAATAAGAAAATGAAAAATATTTAAATATTATAATATAAAAATAAACTACACTCAAACGAGAAAATGAAAGTAAGACAATAATAAACAAAATAAAAGATAAATTCAAAAATAAAATACAATAATAATTACGAACATTTAATAAAACGAAAAAACCGTGATGAATAATCAAGCTAATACATTTTGTAATTTTAAACAACAAAACCATTATTATACTAAAGTATTTCATTGTCAATTTTGCCGAGATCAATATCACGAAGCATTGTTTTGCTCTAATGCAGTTTGTGTTTATTGTAACAGTAAAGTACTATATATCTTATTTTTGCAAGAATGCTAAAAATAAAATAGAACTTTTTTGTAAACTCTGTAATCACAGAGGACATTCTGTAGAGAAGTGTACATTTAACCAAACAAAAGAAGATTATTGCCAATACTGTCAAATGATAGGAAATGCAGCTACTCAATGCCCTGTTATAAAGAAATATGAACTTGATTGTGAGTATTGCGGAAGCACGGGTCACTCAACTAAAGACTGTCTATCAGCAGTATGTATGAAATGCAATAAACTCGAGCACTGGATAAAATACTGCCCTATAAACGAAAAAATAATGTGGTGCGCGTTATGTAAGGAAGAAGACCACGATTCATCAGATTGCAAGCGTGCGATTTTAAGAAATAGAATAATTTGTCAAATTTGCAACAGAATCGGACATACAGCAAAGTATTGCCCAGAAAGAAATGCTCATTCTCAAAATAGCACAAACTACAAAATTTTAGAAAATAAAGAAATTCATCAATTACCAAATACTACAAGAAACTATAACCGATTCATTAACAAGACTCAAGAACAAAATTACAAGCCAAGAAACACGATTTTTAATAATCAACAGCCCAATACAGTAAATAGGAAAAGAATTCAATGTGATTATTGCAAAAGAATTGGGCATGACATCGACAACTGCAGAAAACTTAAAAATCTTATGATGCAATATAATGCAATGGGAAATCATTGTGATCTTTGTAAAAATCCAGATCATACTACTGAAGAATGTGAGGAAATCAAACAATGTCCAAGTATTAATACTGATGAATCATACCATAATGTTACAAAAGAAACAATTAACGAATCAAAAATTCAGAAAAACAAAGTTAATACAACGAATATTGAAAGGTATAATGGTAATGAACTAATTACAGAAAATAAAGTAAATAAAACTAAACAGGAAACTAATATCATAGAGGAATCCACAATAATTAATGATGATAAAGAAATCAATTTAATTATCGTACCTTTTATAAAAATACATGAAATCACTGATGAACCAAAAGATAATAATATGATTATAATAAATCATGGAAATACTAATGAAATTAATTTTATAGACTTTAACGAAATTTTCAAAAATAATCATGAAATTGAAGAAATTATGGAAACAAATTTTATTGATTCTATTGAATCTACTGTAAAAGATTATGAGACTAATGAAGAAATGAATTTCAACGAATCTAATTTAAAAACTCATGACGATTGTGATGAAATTAATGTAATTGATTTTAATGAATCTGATATAAATAACCAAAAAAATGAAAATTCGAATGAACATAATAAAGAAGATAATAATTCGTTGGAAACAGTAACTTTTTATGATGATGTTGAAGTCATTTTAGACATAACTTTTGCTTTAGCTAAACCATTTGAATCCGAAGATGATCAAATTGAAACTAAATTCCAACAAAACTCGCTTGAAAATTCGTTAAAAGAGAATGTAGCATCAATACATTCAGAAGAGTCTTTTTTAAATGATACAAAAAATCTAAAGAACTTATTAAATAATAGTAAAGTAGTTTTCGAAAATGAAAATCAACGAAAAGATATGTTTGATAATCAAAAACTTAAAAAACATTTAGAGAATAAAAATCATCTAAAAATATTTGATAATCAAGAACACCAAGAACAGCTTGAGAATAAAAATCAACTAAAAGAAACTTTGGGTAATCAAGATCATAACGTAATAATCAATCTAAATACAAATCCTAATAAAGTACACCAATTGCAATTAGTTTTAACCAAAATAACATTTAATTAAAACGTCAGAAAACTAAAATGGACATCTAATAATCAAAACCATTTTAAAGAATCTGTAAAAAATACAAGATTAAAATTAAAATCTAAAGGTTACTACAATAAATTTATTATCAGAAGAAAGTTTAAAAAGGGAGACAAAACATGGCCTATTAAAGAACCAAATATGAATAAATTTCAAAAGGATCAGCATAATAAGAATTTTCAACGCTATTAAAATGAACAAAATAATATCTTAACTAATTATGAAAAACAAGCAAAGCAATATTATAACAAATAATAACATAACATTTTTGTTTTAGGATATGGACAACATACTCAATATTAACATCTATCATAATCTCTTGTTATTTTTCCAAATTTAATACAGGAATGGAGAATTATAATTGCAGCTGAACTTTCCCATTTGAAGCAAAACCATCCTACTTCTTGGTCAACTAATATATAACCCTAAGGTGCTCCAGATTTTACCAAATATACAATTTAAAATTATAACCACTTATCCGTTTGTCTACAATTGTTCGTATCAACTTGTCAGTATTTTATGAAAAGCAACTATATTCCCTAAGAAAACTAATAATTTTAGAAAAATGCGATTGAAATAAGATATACTTGAATAATGAAATTTTAGAAATAATACATAAATATTGCGATTAGGTATTAATACAAAGTAACTTTGGTCTTATAACAATCAAACAATCAAAAAAATTTGACATGTGAAAATGATGTGTTATTAAATAATAAAAATATATAAAGTAATTATTTAGTCACAAAGTAGAAAACATTACAGGGACGAATTAACTTATGATCAATTTAATAGCTTATGATTTTATCTTTGAATAACAAAGTATAGAACTAATCCAAAAGGAAAAGAAGTAGAATCCATTCCTAAACCTTTTAACGTATGATAAAAAAAAAAGATAATAATAATTTGACTAATTTTATACAAAATTAAACTGTATTTACCTACAAAAAAAAAGGAAAAAAAAAGGAAAAAATTGTTGATACTCATCAAAATTTATTAAAGAGTTTCAGAACAAAAAAAATTATTCAGGTAGCTACGTTCACATTGCTAAGATTAAATAGAATATATGTATTTGGAATGATCAGTTCTGTCATATACTAACATGATCATCCTATATAAGATACACTATTTTGCACTGTATTGAGTATGTAAAACATTTTTCTACTCTAACAGATTGCGTATTCTTTAAAGCAAATATGTGAATGCTACCTATGCCGAAACAAAAGTTCAAGTTCTAAAATGAACTTTTGAAATGGCTGAAAGTTTTCAAACAAAGGTAAAATACAATGATGCATAAAAGCAATAATAAGTCAAAATTTATCAATATCATTTCAATTATTCATTTCCTTTTTACGAAAAAAACCTACACCATATATAATTGTATTTTTCTTTTGGAAATAATTATAATACGATTGTTAAAATAATTTTGTTATAATAACATCAAAAGCCCTTTAATGTTATTCTACTTAAATAAAGAGAGGAAAGAAAAAACATATCCCTTGCCAAATATCTAACCAGGGAGGGAAGTGAATGATCATTTGAATCATTCCCTATATATTTCTCATCTTTTATTTACTAAAAAAAAAAAATTATTTAATAAGCACATTATTTCTAAGCTTAATTAATGAATGACTATTTTATGTAAATACAGCAAAACAAAAAAATTATTAGATGTTACCGATAACGAAACAATTAAATTATCGAAATCTATATATATATCTCTATAGGAATTCTTTGAAATTTGAACGTTAAAAAAAATCGGTACAAAGTAAATCAGTAGGTTAAGTGCAAAACTAGTATTAGGAAGAAAATAATTAATTTATTTTAAAATATATAGACGATTCAAAAATTAATTTAAAATTATTAATTTTATATTGTTGGTTATTATTATTATTATTAAATCTTTTGTAACGAAAAAATCACTGATAACTCCAATCGATCATTCAATTACTTCACTTGTTGAATTTCTACGACATTCAACAGTCTAAGGGGGGTGGTGTTACGTCCGGTGACGTATCATTTAAAACTAAACTAACAACTGCGTCAGTGATTTTCTCGAATATAGAAACTGTATATATTTGCATTTTGTATTATTTTTTATTATTATTATTATTATTATTATTTTTACTATAATTATTATCATTCATAACTCGTATTATTATATTTTATCATTTACTTATCAATAAATTTTTGTAACGGGAAATCTCTGATGCAAAATACATTTGTGAATCTCTATGACATTGAACAATCTAAGGGGGGAGGTGTTACGTCCGGAGACGTATTATAAAAGTTTAGAATTTCATTTTATAAGTATTTTATATTCTCAATGCCATCGCCGAATCGTATACGACTGACGAAGTTTACATTGCAAAATAAGATGATCTCGATTTACTGTCACCGGGCTCATCTTTAACCTAATTATTTTGTATTATAAAAGAAGTGATGTGTGTTACGCGAATCAGTCACAGAGTACAAGAAACCTGGCGAACTCCGTGTACCTCTACGACATCGAGAAGTTGAAACCATAAGCCTTACACATCTAGTAAGCAGATTTTATAAGTTATTGAAATTGTAATCGTAAGCCTTACTCGTCTAGTAAGCAGATTGTATAAGTTATTTATAGTAAATTTATAAAAGCAAGTGTTATAGAAAAGAATTATAATTGAAATTACAACGCATCGATCTACCAGAAGCCAGCAGATTGTATTGGTAATAAATTATTGTATTTTATATAATAAACCTACATAAAACCAATTACTACCAGATTGGCTCATCACCCAATAAATTCGATAAATTGCTGTAATAGTTAAGATAACGCACGTCATTCGTTTGTTACACGAGCAAGATTTGTTAGTAATGTCAATGTCTGGTCGTTAGCAATAAATTCCTGGATATAATCCAGAATCGTCTCATTTTCTGTCTGGGCACGAATTGCAGGACTGCTATGAATATCCTTTTGTACGATATGGAATAATAAAAATATCTAAAAATATATGCGATTAGACTGTTATTCTTGCCGCGTAGCGACTGACTGCCGTTATATCAATGAAATAAAATTAATTAATTATTAAATTAAGTGATTATTTGTTCTTAATGAGTGAGTTCATTATAGTAAGGCGATTAGCGATTGTCGGATTTCCGGGACGTCAAAAAAATTAGCAAATTGTTATAATAATGAGATAATTTTTCATTCTTTGCTATTTGGCCGGCCATTCTTAACCCTTTCAGTCACGAATTTTTCCAGCAAATCGATGTTTTATGAAATTCGGTATATAAGGGTTTTTGAGGTCGCTGATTACGAATCCACTATCAAAATTTCAAAATTCCAAATGGCGGATCCAATTACCGGAAAAAATTACCTTTTTTCAAAATTTCGATCGGCCATATTTGATCCGCCATTTTGAATTTTGAAAATTTGACAGCGAATTCGTAATCAGCGACCTCGAGAACCCCTATATACAAATTTTCAGATCGTAATAGCTATTATTTAGTCTTCGCATAAATTTATTCTGAAAATTCTGCTTTTTTTAATACTAATTTGTTATTAACAATAATGATTTTTAATAGTTATGCAATATCATTATTCTTTTAACACTTGTTGGATTCTTGGGAAGGCAGGGAACAAAAAACCGCAGAGAAATCGATAATAAACTGCTCGTAAACGTTACAAAATCAATCGTGTCTAGGTGGGACACTGATGTCCCGCTGTAACTGAAAGGATTAAGAAGGCGAATCAGTTCGTGGACGTAAATGTACATTATGTATGTGTTAAACATATTGCAGACGACAGTAGAAAAGTCGGACCGGATTTCCTGGACACAGAATAAATTCAATAAATTGTCAAAAAATTAGAATATCTTACCGTGTTCAGATTTCATTTCTAAGGTATATGGGGAGATCACGAAAAAAGCACGTTGTTTTCGTTATCCCGAACGAACAGTTAGTAGGTTTATATTCTACATGTTGCGTTGAAATATCATATAAATAAATATTAACCAGCTAACTGGGCGGATAACCGGATATACGGGACTGCTTTAAATGTAACTTTTTAAGAATTATGCCAAATTACTATATCGTATAGTTGCTTTAATCGATGAGATAACGCACGTCATTCGTTTATTAGACGAGCAAAATTTGTTAGTAATATCAATATCTGGTCGTTAGCAATAAATTCCAAGATATAATCCAGAATCGTCTCATTTTGTGTCTACCCGTGTAAAAAAATTAGTCTGGCTCTGGTCTGGGAGATGTCTGGCTAAACTAGTCTGGTTAAAGTATGGCGTAAGTCTGGCTACGGCCACTATGCCAGACTTATGATTTTTTTCTCAAATAAGTCTGGCGAAAATGCCAGACTTGTGACAGACTTGTAGCCAGACTTTTGCCAGACTTTAAGGCCAAACATTTTAGCGGCCTTCATTCCAAAAGGATGCACCAGGTCCCGCAGCGTCAAATCAAGGTCACCGTCGTCCATATTGTGGCTATGCCTCCTCTGTAGCAGCGCAGAAATATTCTTCGTTTCCAACTCGTGAAGCTCTGCACATGTGAGGCTCATACTCGCGCTACTCCAACGTGTAACCCGAATTTTGTCGTGGTCGCCGATATCGTAGTCATTGCCGTCAGCCTCCGTCGCCGTCGTCTCCACCGTGCTATCGAGCACTTTTTAATGCTGCTTATGTCTGGATCTGCTGCGGAAATTTAAAGCAATGCACTAACCTGAAAACACATACCACAAAATATCTAGTTTTCATGGTATTAAAAAATATTTTATAGACTGTTCACCGAGATTCGATGCAGAACTCCATTCCTGGTGTTTTCATTTTTCTGTATAAGGTGTGCACGGTGAAAGATATTCATAACCGAAATTGAAAAAATAGTTGGTCTGTAAACAACATGAAATTGTCGTATGTTTTTTGTCGACAACCCAAATATGTGGTTATAGCAACATATTCAATAAAAAGAATGCTGAACTAGCTTCACAACGTTTCTGGACGTCAAAATATTTTTTTCAACACATGCATGAAAAAGGTCCTTTTTCTGCGTAGAAAAGTGAATCGAAAATCGAATTTTTCGAGCGTTTGGCGAGATCTCCCGCTATATGACGACTCGATATACCCGATCTCCCATTCACTTTTCATGCAAAGAAAGGACCTATTCCTGCACTTATTAAAAAAAGTACTAAGTGTAACAAGGGCGCAATTGCCTTTTTCAGACTCGAATGATGATTCTGAGCACTCGTGTGTCACTGGGGCGCCGGAGGCGCCCGAGTGAACCACTAGTGCTCAATCATCATCCTCGCTAGAAAAACTCCATTTTCCTCCCTAGTTGCACAATGTACTTCATTTCAACGGACGTATGAATTTGACTTTACAATTTTTTCACGAATGCACACCTTACGGAAGAATGAAAAGTATGCAAAATTGATTTCCACATCGAATCTCGATGAACAGCAATGACAGAATTATCAGATAAGTTGACGGTTTCTATAAAATATTTTTTAATACCATGAAAACTAGATACTTTGTGGTATGTGTTTTCAGGTTAGTGCATTGCTTTAAATTTCCGCAGCAGATCCAGCCATAAGTAGCACTAAAGTGCTCGATAGCACGGTGGAGACGACGGCGACAGTGGCTGACGGCAATGACTGCGATATCGGTGACCACGAAAAAATTCGGGTTACACGTTCGGGTAGTGCGAGTATGAGCCTCACGTCTGTAGAGCTTCACGAGTTGGAAATGAAGAATGTTTCTGCGCTACTATAGAGGAGGCATAGCTACAATGCGGATGACGATGACCATGATTTGACGCAGCAGAACCTGGTGCATCGTTTTGGAACAAAGGCCACTAAAATGTCTGGCCTAAAAGTCTGTCAAAAGTCTGGCTACAAGTCCGGCTACAAGTCGGGCTACAAGTCCTGCACAATTCTGGCATTTTTGCCAGACTTTGAGAAAAAAAACATAAGTCTGGCATAGTGGCCGTAGCCAGACGTATGCCATACTTAAGCCAGACTAGTTTGGCCGGACCTCTCCCAGACCAGAGCCACACTAATTTTTTTTCCACGGGTAAACACGAATTGGAGCACTGCTATGAATTTCTTCTTGTATGATAGGGAATAATTAAATTATATAAGAATCCATGCGGTTAGACTCTTATTGCTGCCTTTAAATTAATTAATTAATCGACTTTTCGCTCTTAATGGTGGGATTCTTGATAGTAATGCGACTAGCGATTAACCGGATTTCCGGGACATCCAGTAAAATTTGTATATTGCTATAATGGGAAGCTACTTTTTTGATTTTCTGCTATATTGCCAAAAATTCTTAAGCAACAGAATCAGTTTTAATGACAGTGAGTATGTGTAATACATATAGCAGATCACAGTATAGAAGGCAGACAGGATTGGCTAGCCACCCAATAAATTCGATAAATTGATACAAAATTGGAATCTTTTACCGAGTTAGGATTTTATTTCTAAGGCATACGGGGACCGACACATCACGAAAAAAGCACGTTATTTTCGTTATTCCTAACGAACAGTTAGTAGGATTATATTCTGCATGTTGCGTTGAAATATCGTTTAAATAAATATTCACCAGCTAACTGGGCGCATGATCGGATATACGGAACTGCTTTAAAATATAACTTTCCTAAATATTATGCCAAATTACTATATCGTATAGTTGCTGTAATAGTTAAGATAACGCACGTCACTAATTTGTTACACGAGCAAAATTTGTTGGTGATGTCAATGTCTGGTCGTTAGCAATAAATTCCTGGATAAAATCTAGAATCGTCTCATTATGTGTCTGAGCACGAATTGCAGGACTACTATGAATTTCCTCTTGCTTGATTTGGAATAAATAAATAATATAAGAATATATGCATTTAGACTCTTATTGTTGCCGTTAATTTAATTAATAATTCAACTTTTCGCACTTAATGGTCGGATTCTTGATAGTTATGCGACTAGCGATTGACCGGATTTCCGGGACGTCCAGTAAAATTTGTATATTGCTATAATAGGAAGCTACTTCTTTGATTTTCTGCTATGTTGCCAAAAATTCTTAAGCAAACGAATCAGTTTTAATGGACAGTGAGTATCAAGGAACGCGGGAGCGCTCCGAAGGCAAGTATAGAAGAAGCCTAAAAGGAGCGACCCGTGCTACATACACATTGAAATGGATGTACGAGAAATTCAATCCGCTTATATACCTATGCGTTAGTTTTAACTATATAACGTATCCCTCTTAATGGAAAGCTATTTCATTGCTCTACTCAAATCAAAAGATTTTATTTAAGAAGATTATCTCGTTTAAAAGATATAGACAACTGAATATTTTTATGTTCGTTTTCCTTTCCGAACTTTTCTTCTTGTTATTCCGATATCCGGTTTGCAGCTCTTACGACACTTCCGCTTGTCGTCTATCTTACGCTTGTATATCTATATAAATCTGGTCGACCTAACCTTACGCATAACAACATATTAGTTGATAATAATATTTCAAAAAGTATATTTCAAAAAGATCTGAAAAAGTAAAAATATACTCAGAGAGAGAGAGAGAGAGAGAGAGAGAGAGAGAGAGAGAGAGAGAGAGAGAGAGAGAGAGAGAGAGAGAGAGAGAGAGAGAGAGAGAGAGAGAAAGTATATATATAATAACAACAACATATATAACAACAACAAAACTGTGACTACAAAATAGCCTCAAAATATGGTATGTCATATGTATATTGTATTTTTTTACGTAATTAGGTATAAAAAAAAAACGGCGCGGCTATTTGTACGACAGATTGTATATGAATTTCAATCAGCTGATGGCATGAGCAGCATATTTATACATAGATAAGTATTATCTATATATATCGTGTGTAAAAAAATCATATGTAAAAATAAATATAACTTAAAAAAAAATAAAGAATAGATACTTTGTGAAAATTTTTTTCATTTTCAGATTATAGAATTTTCTCATAGACTTTGAGCTCTGGAACAGATTCTTATTGGAGCAGCACCAGTAGTAATGCCAGTAACTTCTCATGACACCAGTGGAGATAGTGTATTTGACAATGTTGCAACTGCCCGTGCATACAACTCTGACCAGCAAACTCAGTTTTTGATAAAAGCCAGTGTTATGATGTCAGAATCTAGATATGGGCTACTGATAGTAGACAGTGCTACTGCATTATACAGGACAGATTTTGCTGGAAGAGGAGAATTGGCAGCTCACCAAATGTATTTAGTAGCCAGATTTCTTCGATTATTTCTTAGATTAGCTGATGAATTTGGCGGCGCAATGGTTATCACTAATCAAGTAGTAACTCAAGTGGATGGTGCAGCTAGTATGTTCGAAGATGATCAAAAGAAACCTATTAGCGACAATATTATTTTTCTCATACAACTACATACAACTAGACTTTATTTACGGAAAGGAAGAGGTGAAATTCATATATCAATCAACGGGGGTTTTATTAGATAAGTATTGAACAGAAAAATGTTGAATAGCTACAATCATTTTAAAAAAATTGATACTTTGTGTGAATTTTTTTTTATATTTACAGATTATACAAGATTTGTTCACAGTCATTGAAATTCGATTTTCAATTAACTTGGATGGTTGTACAACGTAGACAAATGCTGAAAGCCTTATTCATTCTACTTTGAATATGTAATATAGCCAATAATGTTGAGAAGTTCTAATTGTGTACTGTCTGAAAAATCTAATTTTGAATTAGCAAAAATGAACGAGTGTCCTCATGACCCTGCTGGTTATTTTATTATTAATGGACAAGAAAAAGTTATTTTAATACAAGAACAGATGCTTAGGAATAGAGTTATATTAAAGAAGATAGTAAGAATATAGTAGTACTCAAGAAAGAAAAACAAAACCAATATTAACCTATGGAAGAGCAGGCAAATACTATTTACAATGAAAATTTTTCATGAGATATAATTTTAGAAGAATATTAAAAATTTGTCTTCGTATTTGACAGGACGAATAGAGGACTTGGATGTCCATGAAGAAAATGACAGTTTCATTGCTTTCAATGAATAACACATAAAACAAACAACTGAGAAGTTTATGTAGTCAGTATTGGATTCAAAGTACGAAAAGAGTATTATGTTTTGAAGTAAGTTTTTAAAAATAGGAAAAAGAAATTGTGACTTTCATAGTTCGTCTATCTAGTTGAAAATTATATTCATAATAAAATTGTTGCGATTACTAAAAAATGACAACTAATCAGTGTTCTGCGTAATAAATAAAATAAAATAACGGTATGATGTGTTGCATGAAGTGCATATATAATCAAATGACATGATAAAAAATAACATAGTGATTAAAAAATAAATCAGTGTTTTATGTAATATAAAAAAAAATAAAATAGTGGTAAAATGTGTTGCACGAAGTATTATATCAAATTTTAAAACTTGTACTTAAAATCAGTTTGAAATGTTTTGAGAATAGAACATGTGTGTATTAATAAATAATTATTTGTTATGAGGTTCATAAACTTCATAATAAGCTTTTGCATAGAAGAAAATATTGCTGAGTGACACGCGAGGTTGTAAATATACAATAAAATTTTCAGTGCTTTGTCTAATAATAAATAAAATATAGTACTTGTATGACGTGTTACGTGAAGTGCTTACAATCAAATTTTAAAACTTATATTAAAAATAAGTTTCAAATGTTTTCAAAATAGCTCAAGTGTGCATTAATAAATAATTACGCGTTATGAGGTTCATAAACTTCATAATAAGCTTTGGCATAGAAGAAAATATTGCTGAGTGACACGTGAGGATATAAATATACAATTTAATTTATGATGCTTATTTGAAATATTGGTCTGAGCCTTGATTTAAAAAGCATCTGTCATCTTTAAATAACTTAATCGATATCAGTGCTGTGCTGTTGTATATATTTATTCAAGTGCCAATGAAAAGATTATGTCTAATGAACATGGAAGTACTGAAATGAGCAAAAATAATGTGTTATTGCGAAAATTTCAAGGAATGAAAGTGCTCAGTAATCTATTTTATGATTTTCTCACGTAGGAGATGTCAAAATTTTTCAGAGAAGTTTTTAGTACATATTTTTCTATACAAGATTCAGGTAATAGTAATGTTTAATTCATCAACTGGTTGTGTTTTTAATTTTACAAGATTATGAGTGTTTGGGAATTCAGTAATTTGAATTCCCGCGGTTATGCTCAGCTCGGTACGACTCACGGCGCTGCCACGGCGCGGCAGCACCTCGCGGCCTCTCGGCGGAACAGCCGAGACACTACACTGATTCACAAGGTGAATTCGCGCTTTTTCGGTCTCTCTCGCTCTCTCACATGCACATGTGAGAGAGATTGTGATTTGATTCGCGAAGTGAATCGTGAAGGCCAAGAAGACGGAAGTGCTCACTCTTTGAAAAACTCAGTCTGCGGCTGCTACTAAAACGGCAGCAGTTCTCACCCAGACCCGGTATAGTCTACAGTGTGCTCGTTGCGAGGCTGCATGGTGACTAGTATGGTGCCTCATACTCGGACTCTCGTCTCATTCAGCGGATCATCTCACACGGCAGCTCCTCATACATAGAGGCATATTTTCTCACACGGCATCTACTCATACAAAGCGGCTCACTGTTCGGTAGTGAAGCGTGCTCGACACGAGGCCGCTCTCTCTCACTCTCTCAATGTACATACGGCGTGCTCGCAACGAGGCCGCATGGACTTTTACACGGCATACTCTCAGTCAGCTGTATCTCTCAAACGGAACTTCTCATACGGCAGTGCTTTCATACGGCAGTGCTTCTCACACGGCAGCTTCTGACATGGCATAATCTCACCGGCTCGCTGCCTCTAGATAGCCATGAGGCAACCACTCTCGGTAACCGTTACGCAAGACTCAACTGGCGGTGCTCAACTGGCTTTTACCAACTCTCCTGTTTCACTGGCTCCTCTCACTGGCTATAACTCATCTGCGGTTACAACTCAATTGGCTTCATCTCTATGGACTGTGTGATTCAACCGGCTTCCTCATTCTTCTCCAAATTAATATAATTTCTATGAAGCTAAGGTAAACTCATACACACACCTACACACAGCCATTTTGATGACTCAAGCAAGCAGTAATCTCATATGAAGTACTCTGCACATAATTCTTGTCAAGTCTCAACCACAAGAAATCAATAACATTCATTGTGTGTATTTATGCTAGCAGTAAACTCAACGGAATTTACTAATTCAAACTCAGCAATTCTCTGAAATCTCACTCACATAGAAACACTCAAACATAATCTTTGTAACACTCATACACTCAAACATAAACTTGTAACACTCAGATACTCAACCAAGCTTTGTAATATTCAACCAATTTATGTAATAGAGTTAAGTTTATAGACAGTTTTATAATATACTGAAATTTAATTTATTAAAGTGTTTGGCTCTCAATTTATTTGTAAACACCCACAGCATGTCCTCATTGAAAATTATGGCATTCTCAAACATTTTGGTCCTTCGAGCCGGATTAAACATGCTGTGGTGTGTATTAGAGCCAGTGAACTTTACTCATTATTAAACTGTTTTCATGCATTGGATCCACGTCGGAAAAACTCGAGAGGATGCTGGGGCCAAGGAGATTGACATACTCATGGATGTGATTCTCACCAGTGACTTGGACACGCTCAATATTCAAACGGACAACCTCAAGGAAGGAACGGACAAACTCTTACTACATGTGGATGGACATATGCACACACCTGTGTCGGTGTACAAAGTCATCGCTGCCTTGGCAGCTTACTCAGCAAAATGCTTCACCGGACTACTACAAGAACATCTGAGTCGAATTGATACATTGAATGTGCATTACTCATCTCTCTTGCACCTATTGAAAATAATCTCAAGTAATATCATTTTATTGTGGCGGTCACAATAGTCAACAGATGTATCGAGATGAAGAGATGCAACTACACTGCTGTACTTCAGAGGATGGATTTGTGCATCAATAACTGCATATTACACATAGGTATAAGACCACGGAATTTTCACTCAAGATGGATCACGTGGATAAAATCAATCAAAAATTGGATTTCGGCGCAATCACTCACACTCAAGGTCAACTCAGATGCAACACTCACTTACTTAATGTTCATTACTTGCAACTGCATTGGAATGATACGACACACCGGTAACATCTCATAAACTTGGATCATGAGTCTATTTAATATCAGAATTATGATTTATCTCAATAGATGCTATTCGAAGACTCAACGCTCCACGGCAACGCTCATCTATCCCAATGATTGGAATTGGAGGTACGCAATCAACTCACACATTAGGAAAGGTTCAAACAGACTTACAGCCCATCCACAAAATCTCAAGGTTAGGATCATTGCTCACATTATACGCCAATTCTCATCAACTCTGACATCAGAGAAATGTGAGCAGCTTATGTGTAACCATGTGCAGAAATTATTCTTGGCAGATCCTACCATTTTGTAAACCTCAACCTGTGGATGTACTCATTGGTGCTGAATGCTATGATCAAATTATCAATCTAACCTCATCTAGAGCAGTGTGATAGAACCTATCGCAGAATCATCAATTTTGGCTGGGCATTACTCAAACAATACAAATCATCTGTTCAATGGAAATCAATACATCAAGATCGGATTGGACTTAACGCAGAAGAATTAAGGAAATTACTCACATGCTTCTGGGTTAAGAAGAACCACTCTCAACAACTAGAGGCAAACTCAAGAAGAAAGAAGCATTGTGTAAGCAGCACATTGTTCACACAAGGAAACCATCAAGTAAGGTTATCTCAAACATCGGCTGATGCACTGAACAACTCATTTGGCAAAGCTCAAGCGTACCTCAAGCAGTTACTGTCAATTTCACTCATGACAGCATCTATAAAAATGGTACTACTCATTTCATGGATAAATAAACCGGACCAACTCACACACGTCGGTCAGCAACCTCACAAGGGCCATGCAGTTATCAGGATTCTGCACGGCGGGCGGCTATCCATGAGCCAAATTGTAAATTCAATTTGTCGATGTTTCTCAAGGAATTCCTCACCAGCAACTCAATTTATAGATTATGATGATTGCGTCACGAGATTACTCAAATTACAACGGATTTCACTTCGAATAAATTCAAATCAGAATTATATTGCCGCTCACTCAAGAAAAATTCACAACCGGATAACTCTTTCTCAAAACTCACCACTACTCGATCCCGCATGGACAATTTCATCGGTGGATATTCTTTCAAACTCTCCTACAAGAGCTGTGGCTACTCAAGTACTCATGGGACAAACAAGTTCAACTCAATTGCGAAGAATGGCTGCACCTTCGAGAAGATTTCACTCAACTGGATTCGGGTCTCAAAACTAATGGCTTTTCGAATGCTTCGCAACAGGCAAGAGCTACAGCACTCAATATTATATCCACATTTCTCACGATTGGATTATTATTTATAGTCTCATCAAGACGGAAGGCAACACTCAACCCAGACTCCATATCAAGGTTGGAGTTCAGAGTGGCAAGGTTTACTCAAGGTATGTTTGGACAAAGTTCAACTGCCAAGCGCTGATGTTCATTTATGGACAGATCAGAATATGGTATGCACACTCATAATCTCACGTGCCTCACGATGGAAAGAATCTGTTGGAACGAGGGTAACACTCAGTCAAGGAATAGTTCCAACAACCAAGGGAAGACAATCATCATGGACATCTCAAGCTGACTCACAAAAGGGGAACACTTTCCAGAAAGAGGCAAAGGTCACACTCACTGCAGCCACATCACATAAGGAAATTTCATGGGATCTCGTCAATACACACTCATTACTCAGTAGATTACTCAAAATGACTGGCTAGCTAATGCTAGCTGGTGATCATTCCAAGGCAAACGGCAAAGTTCAACAAAGACGAGATTCACAGCTGATATAATCAGCAAAGAAAAAATCTTCTGGATCAAGAAAACTCAGCAAGTTCGTTTTCAATACTGAACTCAATATGCTGAAATATCTCAAGTCCCACGGATTCATCTACTCAATAGATTGACTGTATAGACTCAGATGGAATCATCATGGTAGGAGATCAGTTTTACAAAACTCAACTGGAATATCACTCAACATCCAGTAACATTATTACGGTGCAGTCAACTCATCACTGATCATTCGGAATTCTCACATACCAATATTTCTCGGTGGCACCGAGAAACTCACTCTGCACACATCAGGCAGGAAATTTGGATTATTGGAAGCAGAGTTCCGGCCAAGTTATTTACTCAAGATTCTGTAACTTGTGCAAGGTATCGGACTCATCGGACTCAGCAACTCATGGGGCAACTATCCAGTGCACTGGAACACCCCATCACAACCCTTCACTCACACTGGGATCAATTTAGCAGGACCACTCATCAACTCATCGAAGGGACGTGAATCCAAAAACATACAAGTGCTGGATTTGTATTTGTGTGCTCTCTCTCACAGCATTGTCATCAGCTGTTCATCTATACATGGTCAGTGGCTACTCATCCGAATGGTATCAATACGGCATACATATAGTTTATTTCAAATGGAGAACTACCTTCGCAACATTCTCTACAACAAACTCAACTTGGTACAACTCACATCAATGATGGCACTCCATGGATACTCAACCCACCTGCAGCATTTCGTATAATGTAAGTGGAAAGCAGTGGTGAATTCAATAATATTTCATCGCTAACGGACCATTGGGGACACTCAACTCACCTTTGAAGCTTCAGCTACCTTGCTCACTCAAATAGAAGCATTACTCAACTCAAGGCCGCTAGAACCACTCAGTGAAGACCCAGAAGACATAAATGCACTCACACCCGGACACTTTCTCATCGGCAAGGCATTGAACTCAGTGCCTGAACCAAGCTTACTCACCTTTAAGGAATCAAGGCTTTCCAAATGGCAACTCATTCAACGGATCACTCAGCAATTTTGGAAGCATTGGTCAACTCAATACCTTCAACGGCTTCAATCAATTTCAAAATGGCATCATCCCTCTCATGAGATAAAAGTGGGTTCCATGGTACTACTCACGGATGAACACTCACCCCCAAGCAAATGGCCACTCGCAAGAGTCACTCAACTTCACCCTGGAACTGACAATCTCACCAGAGTTGTAACAATCAAGACGGCCACCACTCCACTCACCCGCCCAATTGCAAAACTCGCCATCTTGCCAGTGCCAATCGGAATTTAAATCAACCTGGCGGTTGATGGCGGGCGGAATGTTTGGGAATTCAGTAATTTGAATTCCCGCGGTTATGCTCAGCTCGGTACGACTCACGGCGCTGCCACGGCGCGGCAGCACCTCGCGGCCTCTCGGCGGAACAGCCGAGACACTACACTGATTCACAAGGTGAATTCGCGCTTTTCGGTCTCTCTCGCTCTCTCACATGCACATGTGAGAGAGATTGTGATTTGATTCGCGAAGTGAATCGTGAAGGCCAAGAAGACGGAAGTGCTCACTCTTTGAAAAACTCAGTCTGCGGCTGCTACTAAAACGGCAGCAGTTCTCACCCAGACCCGGTATAGTCTACAGTGTGCTCGTTGCGAGGCTGCATGGTGACTAGTATGGTGCCTCATACTCGGACTCTCGTCTCATTCAGTGGATCATCTCACACGGCAGCTCCTCATACATAGAGGCATATTTTCTCACACGGCATCTACTCATACAAAGCGGCTCACTGTTCGGTAGTGAAGCGTGCTCGACACGAGGCCGCTCTCTCTCACTCTCTCAATGTACATACGGCGTGCTCGCAACGAGGCCGCATGGACTTTTACACGGCATACTCTCAGTCAGCTGTATCTCTCAAACGGAACTTCTCATACGGCAGTGCTTTCATACGGCAGTGCTTCTCACACGGCAGCTTCTGACATGGCATAATCTCACCGGCTCGCTGCCTCTAGATAGCCATGAGGCAACCACTCTCGGTAACCGTTACGCAAGACTCAACTGGCGGTGCTCAACTGGCTTTTACCAACTCTCCTGTTTCACTGGCTCCTCTCACTGGCTATAACTCATCTGCGGTTACAACTCAATTGGCTTCATCTCTATGGACTGTGTGATTCAACCGGCTTCCTCATTCTTCTCCAAATTAATATAATTTCTATGAAGCTAAGGTAAACTCACACACACACCTACACACAGCCATTTTGATGACTCAAGCAAGCAGTAATCTCATATGAAGTACTCTGCACATAATTCTTGTCAAGTCTCAACCACAAGAAATCAATAACATTCATTGTGTGTATTTATGCTAGCAGTAAACTCAACGGAATTTACTAATTCAAACTCAGCAATTCTCTGAAATCTCACTCACATAGAAACACTCAAACATAATCTTTGTAACACTCATACACTCAAACATAAACTTGTAACACTCAGATACTCAACCAAGCTTTGTAATATTCAACCAATTTATGTAATAGAGTTAAGTTTATAGACAGTTTTATAATATACTGAAATTTAATTTATTAAAGTGTTTGGCTCTCAATTTATTTGTAAACACCCACAGCATGTCCTCATTGAAAATTATGGCATTCTCAAACAATGAGTATGATGAAAAAAAAATATTATGAAAAAGAAATATGTGGTTACCAAAATAATGAAACGAATTCCAGCTTTAGAATGTGCAATAGAAGGCTAGAGGTAAATTTTAGCACAAATTTAATAATGTAATAATAATTTGTCAAAAAAACAAGAGCAAATGGATGCATAAGAGTGTTTTGTCAAAAAACTTAGTATCAGGTGCTGTTACATAATGGTAGTTAACTTGGCAAACTTTGAGCTTCGCATTTTTAGGCTAGAGGATTAGGTGATTTCAGAGAAATAGATGCGAAAGAGTAGTTTTTAAAAAACTTTGTACCACCTGCTGCTATGGAAATGGCATTTGACATGCGAATTCAACTTTTTAGCCAACTTTGAGCTTCGAGTTTCATAAAAGCAAGAGAATCAGCTGGTGATACAGAGATTCGAATTGTAATTATGACAACTTGTACTTTTTTCTTTTATTTCTTGCAATAGCTACAAAGAAAAAATATATTATTGTTATCTTTTTTAACAACTTTAAATTCTCTGTTGAAATACTAATATAAGTTTAATTTTTTTGTCCAAACAATCTTGCTCTCAACAACTGTCCAACTCTCTACAAAGAACTTGATGGAAGCTTAAATGTTTTTTTGAAACAATTATATAATAAACACGTTTAAAAAATATTTTTTAAACTACTTTCTATAATTCCTATAAAAACATTTTCTATTTCTCACAAAACTGATTTTTGCTATTTAAATTATCTCTTTATCTCTTTACAATATTTGTTTTTATGTATTTGCTATGAAAATGTTTCCTTTTTCTTCCAAAAATCATTTTTCTTATCTGTAGTATTGCTCATTAAATTAAAGTAGTACTTTCAATAACAGAACCATTTCTGTAAATTATTCATTATTACATTAACTCTACAAAATATCTCCAAAAATGGTCCATTTCTACATCTTTTAAAAAATCCTTTAATAAATTATTTTACAAAACTTCTACAATCCTTTAATAGATATTACGCACCAAGGGAGGAAAAAACTTGCACAGTCCACAGCTCGTGTAAATTGCCACCCGATCCGAAGGCGAGCCGAAGACAAACACGAGCTGTGGGCTGGCCAATTTTACTCCCGTGGAGAGTATACTATTTTTTTGTCTAGCGAGGTCGAAAATACAACCCTCGCATCGGGCGTCGGGAGCGAAAGTGGTACTTTCGACCCGCTAGGCAAAATAGTACATTACGATACGGGTGTGGAAGGTGATTATTTGCCGCAGGAGACAATTTTCGCACGAGCGAAGCGAGTGCGAAAAGTCAAATGCGGTAAAAATCACCTTACGCACCAGTGTCGTACCGTATTTTACACCACGAGAGCCGAATAATCATATTAAAGTTATGATTTTGAGGTTAGAGTGTTGTAAAAAACTTTTGCAAGCAACGAGAAATTCTTTTCCAAAACGATTACAATCACTTTACAAAAACTTTTGCAAACGATAAGAACTTTTTCGGAAACCATAGGAATTATTTTCCGAAACCTATACAATATCCTAAAAAATTATTTACGTTTTATTTTATGAAAAGGAATTATACAAATCAATAATAAATTTTTGCGTTCTAAAGTCGAACTAAATTTCTTTCACGTGGATACTGAAAGTCAAACCCAAAAAAGTTGTGAAATCAATTAAAGTATAGTTCTATACTTAACAAACAATATTTATAATGTACTTTTACTCTTAAAAAGTTGTGAAATCTCTCTAAAAATTTGTTTTCAAAAGTTAAAACTTATAGGCAAGAATAAGTTTGGTTACTACTCCATGTAGATTTATACTTAATACACATTATTTATAATGTACTTTTACTCTTAATGAAAAAGTTGTGAAATCTCGATCTCTAAAAAATTTTTTTACAAAAGTAAAAACTAATTCAAAACTTTTATGAATAACAATACTACCATTTGATAATGATATTAAAAATATACCTTAATAAACTCTCATAACGTTATCACACAATCTAATTACTATTTTCTCTTAAAAGGTTGTGAAATCTAGTTCAAAAAACATTTTACAAAAGTTTAAACTAAGGCAAGTATTAGTCTCGCTCATCCTCCCTCTCTCTCGCTCCCTCTCTTTCTCCCCGTCTTTCTCGCCCTCTCTATCTCTTCCTCTCTTTCCCTCCCCTCTCTATCACCCTCTCAAACTGAGTACCAAAAACTTTAATGAGGGCTTCAATATTTTTTTAAAACAATCAACACGTTTTTTAAAAGCTAATTTTTTAAGTATGTTCTAACAACACAATTTCTCTAGTCTCTTTAATTCTTCAAGTCTCGTCTATTCAATAAGCACTCTTTACAAATGGGAATAATTTTTTTCATGACTGTACAAATAATAATATTGTTAATATAAAACTTTCTACGAAAGTATAAAATAAGGCAAGTATAGACGTTTTTTCTACATAATCTATAAAAAAACAACACAATCTGTCTAGACCTTTTATTTATTTGAATCTCATCTATTCAATAAGCACTCTCTACAAATGGTAATCATTTTTTTCATGATTGTACAAATAATAATAATATTGTTAATATAAAACTTTCTCTGAAAGTATGAAATAAGGCAAGTATAGACGTTTTTTCTGTATAATATCTATAAAATAATAATATTTATGATTTTGTAAAAGAAATTAAATAAATACCAGGGGAAAAGTCTTTTACTACTTTGAGTCATTGTATGCTGAACAAATTATATGTAAGTATGTACATTCAAATTGTTCACTGCAAATCAAACAAACGAAAGTTGTGAAATCAATTATCAATAGTCAAGTAATGCAAACAACTCTCGGAAAATACTGTATGACTGTTCTCAGAAATGTATTCAAATTTGTTCATCTTTCTATACAAAGTAAACACAAGAAAGTACTGAAATAATATAAAACTTTCTACGAAAGTATAAAATAAGGCAAGTATAGACGTTTTTTCTGTATAATCTATAAAATAATAATATTTATGATTTTTTGAAAGAAATCAAATAAATACCAGTCAAAAAGTCTTTCACTTCTTTGAGTCATTGTATGCTGAACAAATTATATGTAAGCATTCAAATTGTTTACTGCAAATCAAACAAACGAAAGTTGTGAAATCAATTATCGATAGTCAAGTAATGCAAACATCTCTCGGAAACAACTGTATGACTGTTTTCAGAAATGTATTCAAATTTGTTCATCCTTATATACAAATTAAACACAAGAAAGTACTGAAATCAATTTATTGTAGTCAAGTATACCAATAAGACAACTTGACTGACACAATAGAACTTTTCGTATCTTGCATGTAAAATTACATTTTGTGTCCACGTTGTAACTTCAGAAATATTCAGCCAGTGGGCATAAAGTATTACTTAACGCCTAAGATGCGCAATAGCTCACATACTCCTATACAAAACCTTATAGAACCTACGCACTTTACGACTGTATAGGTGAAAATTATTTTATGACTATTATGCATTCTTTTCATCTAAAATTTATAAGAATTTTTTCAGATATTAACGAAAAGTCAAAGTTTTGAACTTTCTATAAGATTACGCATCTTGTGAGGACAAGAGAAGTCTAGAGCTGCTCTAGCAGGGGTGGTTCTCCAATCTTCCACACGTACTTGGCGGGCCCGATGGTTTGCAGTTTACCGGTGGGCTTTGTAAATGTAGAATTCTAAATTATTGCATAAATTCATTAAAAATGTTTATACCTATAAATCCACTATAATTAATAAATAATTACAATGACTCTAATTTTTAATTCATACTGTTCAAATATATCATCCATACATATGTGGAGAATCTCATGATTTACTTACATAACCCAAAATATTTTTCCTTGTGTCCGTCGTTTTTAAACAGGAATGAAATAAAAATGCATATATATTGTACTAAAAAATCTACTCAAAAGTGCTATAGATTTTACTAACCATTTATAAGCCACCTATTTTTTATCTTTTTCCCGCGTGTAAATATCATATAAGATCTCATGTGAGTATTTCAGCCATCAGATCTCATATGAGAACTTATGTATATATAAAATGTTATCTGCAATTTTATATATTATGGAATCTCAAATGAAATCTCATATGAGATCTGATGTCCAATATTCACATATATGAGATCTCCAATGATATTTTCACGCCAGTTTGCAATTTCTATTTAAAAACAGAGTGATACATTCATGGATCAGTATTTATGATGTAAATGCAACCCATTTATACATTTTATCTGATCTCTATATATGCAAACGACCATGTCTACACCTTGAATTGCAAACCGTCGGGCCCGCCAAGTATGTGTGGGAGATTGGAGAACCACCCCTGCTAGAGCAGCTCTAGACTTCTCTTGTCCTCCCAAGATGCGTAATATTATAGAAAGTTCAAAACTTTGACTTTTCGTAAATATCTGAAAAAATTCTTATGAATTTTAGAAATGAAAATAAAGCATAATAGTCATAAAATAATTTTCACCAATACGGGCGTAAAGTGCGTAGGTTCTATAAGGTTTTGTATAGGAGTATGTGAGATATTGCGCCTCTTAGGCGTTAAGTAATACTTTATGCCCACTGGCCGAATATTTCTGAAGTTACAACGTGGACACAAAATGTAATTTTACACGCAAGGTACGAAAAGTTCTATTGTGTCAGTCAAGTTGTCTTATGGGTATACTTGACTACAATAAATTGATTTCAGTGCTTTCTTGTGTTTAATTTGTATATAAGGATGAACAAATTTAAATACATTTCTGAAAACAGTCATACAGTTGTTTCCGAGAGATGTTTGCATTACTTGACTATCGATAATTGATTTCACAACTTTCGTTTGTTTGATTTGCAGTAAACAATTTGAATGCTTGCATATAATTTGTTCAGCATACAATGACTCAAACAAGTGAAAGACTTTTTGACTGGTATTTATTTGATTTCTTTTAAAAAATCATAAATATTATTATTTTATAGATTATACAGAAAAGACGTCTATACTTGCCTTCTTTTATACTTTCGTAGAAAGTTTTATATTATTTCAGTACATTCTTGTGTTTAATTTGTATAGAAAGATGAACAAATTTAAATACATTTCTGAGAACAGTCATACAGTAGTTTCCGAGAGTTGTTTGCATTACTTGACTATTGATAATTGATTTCACAACTTTCGTTTGTTTGATTTGCAGTGAACAATTTGAATGTACTTACTTACATATAATTTGTTCAGCATACAATGACTCAAAGAAGTAAAAGACTTTTTCACTGGTATTTATTTAATTTCTTTTACAAAATCATAAATATTATTATTTTATAGATATTATACAGAGAAAACGTCTATACTTGCCTTATTTCATACTTTCGCAGAAAGTTTTATATTAACAATATTATTATTATTTGTACAATCATGTGTAATACATATAGCAGATCATAGTATAGAAGGCAGACAGGATTGGCTAGATACCCAATAAATTCGATAAATTGATAAAAAATTGGAACATTTTACCGTGTAACGATTTTATTTCCAAGGCATACGGGGACCGACACATCGCGAAAAAAACACGTTATTTTTGTTATTCCTAACGAACAGTTAGTAGGTTTATATTCTGTATGTTGCGCTGAAATAACTTTTAAATAAATATTAACCAGCTAACTGGGCGGATGACCGGATATACGGGACTGCTTTAACTATGACTCTTCGCAAAATTATGCCAAATTACTATATCGTATAGTTGCTGTAATAGTTAAGATAACGCACGTCACTAATTTGTTACACGAGCAAAATCGGTAAGTGATGTCAATTTCTGGTCTTTAGCAATAAATTCCTAGATATAATCCAGAATCGTCTCATTATGTGTCTGAGCACGAATTGCAGGACTACTATGAATTTCCTCTTGCTAGATTTGGAATAAATAAATTATATAAGAATATATGCGATTAGACTCTTATTGCTGCCGTTAAATTAATTAATAATTCAACTTTTCGCACTTAATGGTCGGATTCTTGATAGCTATGCGACTAGCGATTGACCGGATTTCCTGGACGTCCACTAAAATTTGTATATTGCTATCATGGGACGCTAATTTTTTGATTTTCTGCTATATTGCCAAAAATTCTTAAGCAAAGGAATCAGTTTTAATGGACAGTGAGTATGTATATTACATATAGCAGATCACAGTATAGAAGGCAGACAGGATTGGTTAGACACCCAATAAATTCGATAAATTGATACAAAATTGGAATCTTTTACCGAGTTAGGATTTTATTTCTAAGGCATACGGGGAAAAAAGCACATTATTTTCGTTATTCCTAACGAACAGTTAGTAGGATTATTTTCTGCATATTGCGTTGAAATATCGTTTAAATAAATATTCACCAGCTACCTGGGCGCATGATCGGATATACGGAACAGCTTTAAATATAACTTATCTAAATATTATGCCAAATTATTATATCGTATAGTTGTTGTAATAGTTAAGATAACGCACGTCACTAATTTGTTACACGAGCAAAATTTGTGAGTGATGTCAATGTCTGTTCGTTTGCAATAAATTCCTGGATAGAATCCAGAATCGTCTCATTATGTGTCTGAGCACGAATTACAGGACTACTATGAATTTCCTCTTGCTTGATTTCGAATAAATAAATTATATAAGAATATTTGCGATTAGGCTCTTATTGCTGCCGTTAATTTAATTAATAATACAACTTCTCGCACTTAATGGTCGGATTCTTGATAGTTATGCGACTAGCGATTGACCGGATTTCCGGGACATCCAATAAAATTTGTATATTGCTATAATGGGAAGCTACTTTTTTGATTTTCTGCTATATTGTCAAAAATTCTTAAGCAACGGAATCAGTTTTAATGGACAGTGAGTATGTGTAATACATATAGCAGATCACAGTATAGAAGGCAGACAGGATTGCCTAGACAGCCAATAAATTCGATAAATTCCTAAAAAATTGGAATCTTTTACCGTGTGAGGATTTTATTTCCAAGGCATACGGGGACCGACACATCACGTAAAAAGCAGGTTATTTTCGTTATTCCTAACGAACAGTGAGTAGGATTATATTCTTCATGTTGCGTTGAAATATCGTTTAAATAAAATATTTTACAAATACCAAAAACTATAATTCAAATACAAAATATTTGTTTAAAAAAGCTGTTGCCCGTTCTCTTCCTAGTGTCTTAAGACACAAGGGTGTGCGGGCGGGCTTCGCCCCAGTGTCCAACTCTTCCCTTTATACCTGGACGGATCGTTTTCACCAGTGTGTTGTAGTACGGCAGTGAATGCCACCCAGCGGTGGAACTAATCTGCCGTCTCAAACTTTGCAATTAAAAAGAAGAAATAAACAGAACTATGATAATCTATGAATTTTTAAGAAATACTATGACAATCTAATAATACTAATAAAAAACTATGAAAAACTATGAAAGTTAAGAAACATGTCCCAATTCTGAGAGGTTTCTATAATTTTTAATAGATTTTCATAAATTTTCATAAATTTTCATAGATTTTCTTAATTTGAGTTTGTAATCGTATTCACAATTTTACTCCCCATTGTCAAATGTAAAAATTGTTGTTTTGGTCAATTCTGACCAACATCTAATACAATAAACAAAAAAAGAAGATACACAGAATCTCAGTAGAGAATACAAATCTATCTTTAAGCTGTTACACAAAAAGTAAAGTATATTCTCGATCTAATTCAAAATTTGTTATTGTTTACGTTTTGGTAGGAAGCCAATATATATATATATATATATATATATATATATATATAAGTCATGTTGCTATGTACTTTCATATTACTCAACGTATCGCTGTGCGATAACTTAGGTAATTCGTTTCGCATTTTTTAAAATTTTTTCAACCATCGTAAGTTAAGACTAGCGTGAGCTCGTTCTGTTAATTATATTATTATATATTTTTTTTAATAAAGCCTGAAGAGGTCGACAAACCCGTCGACGAAACGTTGCAACTACTTAGCATCGTAGACTATTTTCTTTCCTGCTCCCAACGGATCTGGTCAGAATTGACCAAAACAACAATTTTTAGATTTTCTTAATGTTCATAGATTTTCATAGTTTTTCATACAACATTTTTCTGCCAGGGTTCCTATTCCTATATTTTATTAATAACACTTTATTATATTGATAAATATTACATTCATTTTATTCATTAATATTTTTTCTTTTTTGTTAGATAACTTTTTTTTTTTTTTTAATATACACGGTGACCCATTTTAAACGCCACACGCGGATTTCTCGGAACCTAAGCCAGATAGAGAAAAATGGTTCCGACAAAAGTTATAGGGGAAATTATAATTATTATAATTAATAATTATTATAATTATTATAATTATTATTATTATATAAGTTATAGTTATAGGGGATAAAGGGGGTCATATAATGGCGTTAAGGTCTTTGACCTTAATCTTGACCTTTGAAGTTATTTCAAGGTCAAAATGGTTTTTTCATATGGAATCACCTAGTTTTGACCCCGGATTCGGAAAGAGTGGGAAATTTTACGTTCAAAATCATATTGAGAAATTTTTTCCAAGATCATTTAAATGTCAAATCTAGGTCAAACTCAGAAAAGTCCGTTTAAAATCGTTTTTTTCCATAAACCACAGGATAAGCTGGTTCAAATTGATCGTAGGCTTAATGGAGGAACCCACACACCCAAAATTACACACCCTAGTAAACAGAACTCAAACTCGCACATCCTAACCCCATCCACTTCATGCCCTCACATGCTGAACTGTTACACCCCGGTCCCACAACCATACCCCACACCCCCCAGTCCCACACATCCGTACCCCACGCATGCTAATCCCATACAACCCTGAAAAATTTTTCTCAAGGGCAAAATGATTTTTTAACAGAAACTTTAAGATCGTTGAAGCTTCTGTTATAAATGTATTAACCTTACTTTTTGCGCTATCCAGAAACATCGACGTGGACGTAGTAAGGATTGTTTCCTTTGGGGTGCTTAACAATGAGAGGCAAGGGGACTCACTTTAATTAAGCACCCCAAAGGAAACAATCCTTACTACGTCCACGTCGTTGTTTCTGGGTAGCGCAAAAAGTAAGGTTAATACATTTATAACAGAAGCTTCAACGATCTTAAAGTTTCCGTTAAAAAATCATTTTTCCTTCGAGAAAAATTTTTCAGGGTTCAGGATGTGTGGGTTTGGGGTGTATGGGATTAGCATGCGTGGGGTAGGGATGTGTGGGACTGGGAGGTGTGGGGTATGGTTGTGGGACCGGGGTGTAAAAGTTCAGAATGTGAGGGCATCAAGTGTATGGGGTTAGGATGTGCGAGTTTGAGTTTTGTTTACCAGGATGTGTAAGTTTTGGGTGTGTGGGTTTGGGGTGTGTGGGTTTTGGGTGTGTGGGTTCCTCTATTAAGCCTACGATCAATTTGAACCAGCTTAGCCTGTGGTTCATGGAAAAAAACGATTTTAAACGGACTTTTCTGAGTTTGACCTACATTTGACCTTGAAATGACCTTGGAAATAATTTCTCATTATGATTTTGAACGTAAAATTTCCCGCTCTTTCCGAATCCGGGGTCAAAACTAGGTGTTTCCATATGAAAAAATCACTTTGACCTTGAAATAACCTCAAAGGTCAAGTTCAAGGTCAAAGACGTTAGCGCCATTATGTGGCCCCCTTTGTCCCCTATAACTTTTGTCTGAACCATTTTTCTCTATCTGGCTTAGGTTCCGAGCAATCCGGGTGCGGCGATTAAAATGTGTCACCGTGTATATACAATTGATTAGACAATTAAAACAAACTATAAAAATGAAATGTATTATGCAATATGATTTTTTTAAATAAATTATAAAAATTAAAATAAACTATAAAAATGAAATGTATTATGGAATATGATTTTTTCTAATAAAATATAAAAATAAAATCTATTATGTAAAGTAAAAAAATAATCCCTAGTGGAAAAATAATTTTTGTGGTTAACAGTGCATAAGTGTTTTTAAGGGGGTCGGACACCTTTAGAATGACGAAAAATCAATTTTTTTTTATTACATATTTTACTAAGAAACCACTTGTAGAATATGACCCAATTAGTTTTAAAGCATTATCTATTTCTGTTTTAAAAATATACACAAAACATTGATAAAGCTTTTTATTTGTTTTTTGTTCAAATTACATTTTTCCCCTTGTATACATAATTATATAATCATATATTATTTTTACTAATTTTTTTTCATTTCACTGTTCTTAATATATTTAAAATTCTCACTCTAAATATCTGTCTGTATATACTTTAAAAGATCCAAAAATAATATTTTAATCATTAATACAAAGATACAAAATAAATAATATAATTTATGGACTGTGTTTTTGACAAAAATAAAAATTTGATTTTAAAACTTATATAGCAGTTAAGTTGGCACCGTAACAACCTGGCTTATCAACGACAGCCTCTTACAGGCTCACAGCTCACTCCTTTATTGTAACAGTGAATCCACATTGCATGCCGTATGCCGTATGCCGTATGCCGTCAGAAAAATAGTTGTTGTCCAAAATCTATAATATTTATAACTCTATGGTTACAATTCCTATAGGGCCTTCACACAGCTCTGAGGAACAGATATAAAGTACAAGAATAACATGGTTTATATATCTATATATACGAAGAACAGCAAGGAACAAGACTCTTGTTCCTTGTGTATCTCGCTGTTCCTCGTATATATAGATATACTATCCCATGTTATTCTTGTACTTTATATCTGTTCCTCAGATCTGTGTGAAGGCCCATAGGATTTGTAACCATAGAGTTATAAATCCTATATATTTCAAACAACAACTTTTTTTCTGACGGCATACGGCATACGGCATGCAATGTGAATTCACTGTAACAGCTAGCTGATTTTAACCTATGTAAAAGTCCGCAAGCAATGTAAACATGCACAGCTGTCATTTCATATAAACACTGTGATATCAGCATCAGCACCTTTTCTATACAAAGTGTTGTTCTTAATTTTCATTGTTTCCAACGGATTTTGGAGCAAACATTTAGTGTATTATAATAAGTAAAAGTATTTTAAATCAGTTATTAAAAGTATTTGAATAATACGTGTGACAGTTGAATTAATGTTTTAGAAATAGCTTTTAGTTCTTGAACTTTTATTGGAAACTTTATACTTAAAATAACAGGGATTGATACTAAAGAAAAATTAAGTCTATATTGACTATTACAAAAAACATTTAGTGTACAGATTTAAATCAACTTTTAACCTTTAGAGGACGGGATGGCCCCTATACGGGCCATGCCCATGATCGACCCTTTACATGTGTTAGTTTTGAGATGTGAGACATCACAAAAACTCGATTTCTATAGAAAAGTGAGAGACCCAAATCCCCGTCCTCTAAAGGTTAAGGGAAGCTTTTAATAGCAAGGAATATGCTATTGTGCAGAAAAATGTTATGGAACCTTCGCTTCTGCCAGAAAGCTACCATTATCAGCCATTGCTTGAATCTCACTATGATATAATTGACATTTTAATTTCTGAAGTAAATACAGTTATGCACTGCAATAAATATGTATCAGTCGTATTCTCTTTAATAAGTAATAATATTATATGTGAAAAAGAATAATGAAGGACAAGTAAAGAAGTTCACCTTATCAGACATTAAAAGAAGATCAATATAGGAATGTTGCTGCTATAAACATTTTTTTCAAGCATTTGGCTATGGCGATACTGGCTTCATTACATGCATGAAGAATTTTGGATTTCTCAACACATTCTTTATTTATCTCAGTATATGTGCAAGAATCTAATATATGTGATAAAGATTATTAAAAACATATGGATTTAAAAGCACCAAAGGATCTACATATTAAACCACTTAATAAACTTGACTGACTGATGTGGATATGACTGTTACGCGTGCTCATAGCTTAGAAGTCTGATAGATCGTATACTGAGGTACCAGAATATTTCTTCTAAATGTAAAATATTTTAAGCGAAAAACAATAGTATTTTGTATTTCAGGGTAGAGATGGAGTTAAGAAATAAAGAAGAAGAAATAAAGAAGTATTTTAGTAATTTTATCTTTAAAGCTGTTTTCTACGTAATGTAAAATTTTGAGCTCTGCCGTCCACTCCAGATTCAGGAACTGCGTATATTTTAATGGGAGAGCTCCTAAAATTTTGGTATTTTATATGTCTATTGACTGAAGAGTTGTATGTATCCAATTTTTATTTGATTAAATAATTTTTTACGGTCAAAGATTGCTAAAAAATCTGAATTTCACTTAAATTTAAGATTTTTTAGCAGTTTTTGAGCGTAAAAAATTATTTAATCAAATAAATTAGATACGTACAATTCTTCAGTCAATAGTCATATAAAATACCAAAATTTTAGGGCCTCTCCCATTAAAATATATGCAGTTCCTGAATCTGGAGTCGACGGCAGAGCAACAATTTTGAAGTGGCCATATATTTGGTTAAAATCGATCAAAATTTTTTTTTTGGTTCTCATTTTATCATAAATTGAATATATTTTTAGGATATTACTTCTAAATATTTCTAAGTTTGAAAATTAATTTTTTTCAGGTCATTTTATGAAGAAAATTGTAAAGGTGCCTGACCCCCTTAACTGTGTAAAACTGTGACATACTGTTTCCAAGTAGGTAGATTTCGGTCATCTTGCACTGATTTATTACAGATTGGCACAGTTTGTAACAGTGTAGCACACTTTTGCACATTTTGGCATGAATCATTTGCCGCTATAAAAAATAAATATAATTTAATTTTCGATATAGTTGTGCACAGTTTAGCACACTTTCGCACACTTAAGAACATTTTGACATAGTTCCGCACAAATAATTTTCAGACACTAAAAATAAAATTAGCTGGATTATTTGACACAGTTGTGCACAATTTGACGCACTTTCGCACATTTCGACACAGTTTTTGCACAGATTAACATAATTACTCGCCAATATTTTACTTTTTGAAACAAGTTTTTTTTAGAGATTAGAGAAACTATCCCAATACTATTCTTGACAGCACTATTACTCGAAGCTCAGCAGGAGCATCCTCAAAAGCTTCGTTGGAGGTGATAGATACAGCGTGGGATGCTTGTAGCAACAGTAGCAGTATCGTCAGCAGTCAGGGCAACTTTACGAGCCATCACTTTATGGAATCGATGAAAACACCAGCACCTATAGCTACTGAACCAGTACTTTTCTTCAAGAAAATTGAGATTAATGTACAGTCTGGAAAAAAATTAAAAAAGACATCAAATGAAATATAAAATGAATTTCCTTAACGTAACTGATGTGACTGGATGAATTTTAAATAATAAATAACTTTTACACAATGAAAATCAAATATTCATTGAATAAAAGTAAAATTTGCCCAGAAGAGTACGAAAAAAACAGAAATTGGATAATCAACTAAGAATGACTCAAGTAATATAAGAGAGTTTAAGTCAACACTGACAGGGCATCAACGCTGATAGAAAAACTACCATACAATTCCAAGAGGTAGAAATCAAAATATAATAGTACGAAACAACCCCAATACTATTCTTGAAAGAACTATTCCTTACTGGAAGCTCAGCAGGAGCATCCTCAGCAGCTTCGTTGGAGATGATAGCTACAGCGTGGGATGCTTGTAGCAACAGTAGCAGTATCGTCAGCAGTCAGGGCAACTTTACGAGCCATCACTTTATGAAATCGATGAAAGCGGCATCACCTATAGCTACTGATACAGTACTTTTCTTCAAGAAAATTGAGATTAATGTACAGTCTGGAAAAAAATTAAAGAAGACATCAGATGAAATACAAAATGAATTTCCTTAGCGTAACTAATGTGACTGGATAATGTCAATGGATAATGTGACTGGATGAATTTTAAATAATAAATAACTTCTAAACTTTCATACGATGAATATCCATTGAATGAAAATCCATTGAATTAAAGTAAACTAAAATTTGCCCAGAAGAGCACGAAAAAATCAGAAATCAGATAACCAACTGAGAAGACGTTTATTCAAATAAATAAATACTTTAAAACTTTGACAAATAAATAATCTCGAATGTGACTCTATATAATTCAAAATGACTTTTAATTGCGACTGAATCTAAAAATGAGATCAGGACGCTTGCACTAGTGCAACTGAGCTTTCGAGCTTAATTCCTTTTCTTTTATAGTCCTCAGGGGGAGTCGGAGGTAGGGGGGAAAGCCAATCAGAGCTATTTCCCTTTCTCAGGTGGAGGGACCCTCCCACCCGAAAAATCTAGTTTTCTGGCTGAAACCGGTTTTTCCTGGATATTTTCCTGGAAATTTCTGCTTTTATCTTCGAGAGAGTGGGGATAATATCTGGTTTCTTTGTTTTCCTTGATTTCTAAAAATAGAATTTTCGCCGAATTATTTATCCTTTCGTTGATGATTTCTCGGAAAAACAGCGATAAACAATTCCTGGAATTATAGATAATAAATATTTCCTAGAAAAGAAAAGAAAAGAAAAGAAAAGATAAGAAAAGAAAAGAAAAGAAGAGAAGAGAAGAGCGTTTCCCTGAGCGATTTTCTTTTATTTGATTATTGTTAGTTAATTATTAGTTACTGTTTCTCCCATATTGATTATTAAATTATCGATCATCCGTCTATTATTTATTTAATTACATATGGATTTATTATTTATAGTCAAAATCATTTATCTCTCTTCCGGTTATCGTGAATCTACTTATTATTTATTTATTATTCATTTTATCCGGATAATTAAACAAATTGATCGTTTATTATCGAAAATATTCATCGGGTTTTTATTTTATAGGAAAACGTTTCAATACGTTTGTTATTTAATTGGTCGATTTATTTAACTTTAACTCTGGAATTAGTCTTCTAATCTCGAAATTTTATTGTAGACCGATCCTAATATTCTGTCAGTCGCCCATGCGAATGCAGTTCATAACAATATATATATATATATATATATATATAGCAATGAAAAAATATCTCCTTATTATAGCAATTTACCAATTTGTTTGCATGTCCCGAAAATCCGATCAATCGCTAATAGCCTTACTATAATGAACTCAGTCATTAAGATCAAATAATCACGTAATTTAATAATTAACTAAGTTCATACCATTGATATTCCAACAGTTGGTCGATACGCTGCAGGAATAACAGTCTATTTGCATATATTTTTATATATTTTTGTTATTCCATATCATACAAGAGGAGATTCATAGCAGTCCCGCAATTTGTGCTCTTAAACAAAATAAGACGATTCTGGATTCTATCCAGGAATTTATTGCTAACGACCAGACAGCAAAGGGCGCGGCAGCGGCCTGCTTGGCGAGTAAAAGAACAAAGTGACTAACGAGCAAGCGGGTCGTTGATGCACCCTTATATTCTTTAGAATAGCCCGCTCTCACCTTACTTTTTTATATCTTGAATAACAACATTTTTTTACTCTTTATTTGAATACTTAAATGCATAACATTAGAAAGCATTTTTTATGTTGTTCGGGATTCAACGCGACCAGCCGAGAGCATTCCCCTACTCCGGCCACCTATACATGCGTGAGAGAGCCATGCAAGTCAGCGCTCTCCACACGTCTCTCTTACCGCCCCTCCTTTCGACCAAGACGCGCCGACGGCACTTCGCAGCGCCGGCCGGCTCAGTTCAGGCCGAGAGAGAACAGCAACACTTGTACGCCAAAAGGCACAACGGCGCTTTGAATAAAACCATTTTGTCTACACGAAAACTTATTCATATGTACTATCCATATCTGCAATTTCATGTTTCAAGATTCTTTCGTTTTCGTACACTTTTAATAGCAAAATTTGCACTCTCAATTTCATCTCATTTTTCATTTTCTTCGTCTTCGCGTCTTTGTCGTAGTTTAATCCTATACCATGTATACGTACGTATATGCACTATTAGGCAGTGGTTCTACTTGTGTCCGCCAGAGGCTATATATATATATATATATATATATATAGCCTCTACAGTTAGTCGATACGCTGCAGGAATAACAGTCTATTTGCATATATATAAAAATATATGCAAATAGACTGTTATTCCTGCAGCGTATCGACTAACTGTTGGAATATCAATGGTATGAACTTAGTTAATTATTAAATTACGTGATTATTTGATCTTAATGACTGAGTTCATTATAGTAAGGCTATTAGCGATTGATCGGATTTTCGGGACATGCAAACAAATTGGTAAATTGCTATAATAAGGAGATATTTTTTCATTGCTTGCTATTTTGCCGGCCATTGTTAAGAAGTCGAATCAGTTCGTAGACGTAAATGTACACTGAGTATGTGTTGAAGATATTGCAGCCGGCAGTATAAAAGGCAGACCGAATAGGCTAGACACACAATAAATTAAATAAATTTAAAAAAAATTGAAATATCAACGTGTTACGATTTTATTTCTAAGGTATACGGAGAGCGACACAAAAGCATCACAAAAAAAGCACGTTATTTTCGTTATCCCGAATGAACAGTTAGTAGCTTTATAATTTGCATGTTGCGTTGAAATATCGTTTAAATAAATAAAAAAACAGCTATCTGGGCGGATGACCGGATATACGGCAAAAGCTTTAAATATAACTTTTCTAAAAATTATGCCAAATTACTATATCGTATAGTTGCTTTAATAGATGAGATAACGCACGTCATTCGATTAATAGACGAAAAAGAATTATTTGTAATATCTATGTCTGGTCGTTAGCAACAAATTCCTGGACATAATCCAAAATGGTCTCATTTTGTATCTAAACACGAAGTGCAGGACTGCTATGAATTTCCTCTTGTATGATATGAAATAATTAAATTATATATGAGTATATGCGGTTAGACTCTTATTGCTGCCGTTAAATTAATTAATTAATCGACTTTTCGCTATTAATGGTCGGATTCTTGATATTAATGCAACTAGCTATTGACCGGATTTCCGGGAAGTCCAGAAAAATTTGTCTATTGCTATAATGGGAAGATACTTTCTTAATTTTCTGCTATATTGCTAGCCATTCTTAAGCAGACGAATCAGTTTTCATAGACATTGAGTATGTGTAATACATATGGTAGACGACAGTATAGAAGGCAGAAAGGATTTGCTAGACACCCAATAAATTCGATAAATTGTTAAAAAATTGGAATCTATTACCGTGTTATGATTTTATTTCTCAGATATACGAGGATAGACACATCACGAAAAAGGCACGTTATTTTCGTTATCCTGAACGAACAGTTGGCAGGTTCATATTCTGATGTTTCGTCGAAATATCATTTAAATAAATATTAACCAGCTAACTGCGCGAATGACCGGATATACAGGACTGCTTTAACTATGACTCTTCTAAAAATTATACCACATTACTATTTCCTATAGTTGCTGTAATAGTTAAGAGAACGCACGTCACTAATTTGTTGCACGAGCAAAATTTGTTAGTGATGTCAATGTCTGGTCGTTAGCAATAAATTCCTAGATATAATCCAGAATCGTCTCATTATGTGTTTGAGCAGGAATTGCAGGACCACTATGAATTTTCTCTTGCTTGATATAGGATAAATAAATTATTTAAGAATATATGCGGTTAGACTCTTAGTGCTGCCGTTAAATTAATTAATAAGTCAACTTTTCGCACTTAATGATCGGATTCTTGATAGTTACGCGACTAGCAATTGACCGGATTTCCGGAACGTTCAGAAAAATTTGTATATTGCTATAATGGGAAGCTACTTTTCTGATTTTCTGCTATATTGCCAAAGTTCTTAAGCAGACAAATCAGTTTTAATGGACATTGAGTATGTGTAATACATATAGCAGATCACAGTGTAGAAGGCAGACAGGATTTGCTAGACACGCAATAAATTCGATAAATTGATAAAAAATTGGAATCTATTACCGAGTTAGGATTTTATTACCACGGTATATGGGGACCGACACATCACGAAAAAAGCACGTTATTTTTGTTATTCTGAACGAACAGTTAGTAGGTTTATATTCTGCATGTTGCGTTGAAATAAAATTTAAATAAGTATTAACCAGCTAACTGGGCGGATGACCGGTTATACGGGACTGCTTTAAATATAACTCTTCTAAAAATTATGCCAAATTACTCTATCGTATAGTTGCTTTAATAGATGAGATAACGCACGTCATTCGATTATTAGACGAGAAAGATTTGTTCGTAATTTCTATGTCTGGTCGTTAGCAATAAATTCCTAGATATAATACAGAATCCTCTCATTATGTGTCTGAGCACGAATAGCAAGACTACTATGAAGTTCCTCTTGTTTGATTTGGAATAAATAAATTATATACGTATATATGCGGTTAGGCTCTTATTGCTGCAGTTAAATTAATTAATAATTCCACTTTTCGCACTTAATGGTCGGATTCTTGATAGTTATGCGAGTAGCGATTGACCGGATTTCCGGGACGTCCGGAAAAATTTGTATATTGCTATAATGGGAAGATACTTTTGCTTCCTCCTAGAGAAAGCTTTGTGATAGTAAAAAAAAGTTGATTAGATAATGTGATAGGAATGTTATTTAGCAAATTTGGAATCGAAATACACTATTTTTAGAAAATGCCCGTATGGATGTGTGTGTGTGTGTGTGCGTATGCGTGTGCGTGTGCATGTGTGTGTGTGTGTGTGTGTGTGTGTGTGTGTGTGTGTGTGTGTGTGTATGTGTATGTCTGATATTTGAGGTTATAGTAGATTTCGACACGGGTGGGGAAGTCGATTATTTAGCTGGTGTGACTTTTTGCACGAGCGAAGCGAGTGCGAAAAAGTCACACCACCTAAATAATCGACTTACGCACTAGTTTCGAACGGTATTTTATACCACGAGCGCCGAAAAATCATATCAAAGTTGTGAGTTTGAGGTTAGAGTGGTATAAAAATTTTTTTCATATTTTCTTTAATCGTAATTTCTCGAGAACGGTTCTATGTATCTGAATGGGATGTATAGCATTCAAAAGAGAATTATATTACGTATATTTTCTTAAAAAAATTAATTTTCTAGCTATTTTCTAGCTATCACCACGGTTCTTTTGTTATTAACAAAAACGTTAAAATTGAAAAATGAAAAAAATGAGTTTTGTATGTTCAAGCATTACGAGAGTAAAATTGACTTGTTCGCTTCAAAATTCATTGTAGAGGTATATTATTGATAGTTCTCGCCCGAGTTCTTTGGGCATAATGATTGGTTCATAAATTTGAGAGATATTTGAGGTTAAAATTTTTCTAGACATTTGTGAATATGTATTTCAGCTTTACGTATCTGAATGGAATGGTTAGCATTTGAAAGAGAATTAAAATATTTATATTTTCTAAAAAGAATAATTTTATAGTGATCACTTTACTTCACATTACTGTTCTACAACACTTTCGGGAACAAAACGGTACATAAATCGGTGAAGTCGGCCCATACGGTGTACGGCGAGTGGAGCGGTTTCGGTTTTACCCCTCCCGGTCCTAAATGGAGGTAGCTGATGTACGGCGGAATTGTACTTGCAATAGCCGTGCGGCCTCCCCTGGACGGTATCCTTGGCAGCGGAATCAGTGTCGGAGCTGGCTTCTGTTCCATCTCGATGTCACGGGTTTGTCCGCTACTTCGTTGCAGCCCTCGGGTTTGTCTTGGAACTCTCCTTCAACGCAGCTATGTACAATACTCAAATTTAATCGCTAATGGGTTTATTTCGATCCCATACAAAGTTAAATCTAACTTACATAAATTCAACTGGTAATAATAAACAAAACGGAATAAACTTATTTCTAGAGTCGCAAAGGTACCGCGTGCGCTGCGTTATTCGATGCGGTTAAATGCGTTTTCCGGTAAAAAACGGTCCATGTTCGGGTGCCATGTAACGATAGCTCCGCCCACTGCCGGACGCTCAGTAGTTTATCAAAGTCCAATTGTGGGCGATAAGGAGATTCAGGTGGATTATAATAATATTAGGAGTTACTGATTTAGCAAAAGTGACAAGAATGTAATATTTATTAATAACAAAATAAACTATAAGAGATTAACAATAATAATGATAACAAGGAAAGTCCGGAACGACCATTACTCCGTGTATCTAAGCTATCTGAAACAGAAAAAGCCAGAAAACGCACTTACTACGGATCGTTTTATGTTCGCATGCAAACGCCCTCTCGCCGCGAGCGGTAAATACGGTAAATCGCATGTTTCGGTTCGAGACGATTTATATCGACGTATTCAATGAGTTCGAACGAGTTACGTCGTGTCGTTTAGTTAGGAACCAAAGAGTTCGTTGTTCCGCCGTCTAGGTATGTAACAATCGTTTCCCTTGGTCCGTGTGTGCACGACAGCAAGGAGGACCGAGTGGTGCCAAGAGTCAGTACGTCTCTACCCCGTGTGTGCACGGCGGCCGAATAATTATCGATTCCGGTGTTCCGATGTCTAGGAACTGTGTCACTCTCCTAGGCACGTGTGTGCACAAATCCTGGGTGAGTCTGACCTCGGGGAACTCGTGTGTTCCTACCCCGTGTGTGCACGATGATAGAAACAGCTCGTGTTCTGGTGTTCCGTTCGATCACTGGTCTGGTTCGGTTCGCGTTCCTCTAGTGCCGTGTGTGCACGAACACTAGCGGATCAATACCTCTTCGGGTCTATTCTGACCTACTCCGTGTGTGCACGACAGTAGGGACGGAATAAATCCAGGTCCTACAACGTTCCTGTTCCGGGCATTCTATGAACCCCCAGTTATACGTGTGTGCACGTAGCAGCTGGTGTTCGTAGTCCTGGAGTCGCTCTGAACCTAACGACGTGTGTGCACGACGTTAAGAACAGCGGCAATTCCGGAGACAGTCGGCGAGTCTGGGTTCATCGTATAGTTCATGGCCAACTAACGTAGGCTCGCCTAAGTCTAGGATAGTTTGTGACGGAGAGGATAGACGTGTGCTCCGGACGTACCAAGGCGAGGGTCGACGTCGGAGACGGATCGGTCGTTGCACTTGGAAACGGTACTGCAGGGAAATACTGGAAACGGAGTATTCGGACGAATCAGCCTGTGTGTGCACAGTGCAAACCGGTTAACTAGGTTGGATGATGACTGGAGGACGGTCGGTAAAGGTCTGTCTCACGCCGGAGTGTGCCGAGTTTATATACATTAATTTTCCCGCGCAAAGCTGTGCGCGCTACTGTGGCGGCGGTATAGTCGATCCTGCGCAATTCACAACGCGCGCCGCTGCGTCGAGGTTGTGGCGCGCCTGCGCGGAGCAGACCGCAAGACGGGTTTCCATGGGACTGTGAGCGCCCGCGCGCAAGTTAATTACTAACCTAACTGACGCGTATGAGTTGGCGATTTTACATGATATGACGCCCCGCGCTACTAGCTTACTATGACGCGGTATTTTAGCAGCGAAGGAGCGGAGCCTTCGTTGAATACTTTTACTCTTGAAAAGTTATGAAATCTCTCTAAAAGAACTTTTTTTACAAAAGTAAAAAATTAGGCAATTACGAATAATGTAATTATCATCCCCCCTCGATCCCCTCTCCCCGCCCTCTCTCACCCTCTCTCAACCGCTCTGTCCCTCCATCTCCCCCCCTCCCTCTCACTCTCTCAACCGCTCTCATCCTTCATCTCAAGAACCGTGAACGATGCGATTAATTATAAAAAAACGTTCTGAAAAAAATAACAATAATGTCGGAATCGTATGCAGTGTTTGCAAATACTAATAATAAAATTGCGTAAAACTTAACTTTTTTGCAAAAGAAATAAAAAAGATACCTATTGCGAGAAATCGAAAAAATTGTAATTACCTACGCTAACTTTGTTCTATAAAAATGAAAACAGTACGAATCGACTGTAATTTAATTGCCGGTTACAGCGCAATTTAAAATATTAAGATATTTGCATAATTTGGAGAGTAATTAATTAATTAATTTTTACGGCGAATTTTAGAATGTTCCACGTTCCGTGTTCCAAATTCCAAACAAGTTCACGATGTCCACAAGCGCGAAATTTAAAACTAAATCGATGGAAAAAACCTTTTTCCCCATGTTTAATATTACTCATCGATTTAGTACAACTATTTTCATGAATAAAAAGCAATTCCAAAAAAATGGCAATCATCAATATATATTATTTAATAAAATTTCAATATTACCGAAATGCCCCTGTTATAATTCTTTTCATCTAACGAAATCAATCTACGAGAAAGATCGAAAGAATAATTCTTCCGCGGAAATCATCGATTTTGTATTGACGAATATAATTAAATAAAATTTATGAACATAAGATTTTCGTAAAATCAAAACAAAACGTCGACAGGACACTTTTACGCTACATTTCTGTTTCTACCCTCCCATTCTATTTTTAACCAGACTGAATCGCCGACTAAACCGCTTTTCCTCAATCAGCCAACGTAATTTATCGATTAAGTGCAACTAGTTTTATTATAATTATTTATTATAGCACTCGAACCGTAAAATGTGCATTTTACGCACTCTAAAGAGCCTCCAGCAGTACCTAAAATGGCCTATTATAATCATGCTCCAAAAGTTACTAGATATCACTACTACACTGCCCAAAATCTAAAGAACAAAATCTAAAGCTCTACAGTGCATTTGGGTTTTAGCTTAACAGCATGTGAAACTCATAGTTAGGAACCTGTTTTACCAATATCGACACAGATGACTTTAACAATCCTTTAAAATGATATTTATACCACTCTAACCTCAAAATCACAACTTTGGAATGATTTTTCGGCTTTCGTGGTATAAAATACCGTTCGAAACGAGTGCGGAAGTTGATTATTTATTTCGGGTGACTTTTCGCACTCGCTTCGCTGGTGCGAAAAACGTCACACGAAGTAAATCATCACCTTCCGCACCAGTGTGAAATGTACTATTAAATAAAAATATAATAATTATTTAAGATTTTACAAAAAGGAATTATAAATTAATAACACATTATTAATTAAATTAAAATAATCATATTTATTAAAATGTTCTAAATAATTTTAATATTTTAAATAATTATACAAATTTAAAAGAAAAATTTAAGATCCTTTATCGGTAACAACACTAATTGTTACATTACAATTATAAAATTTAAACACTGTATTGCCAACTTTAAATTCAGATGAAGTATTTTCTTCTTTCCTCACATCAGTAGACGATGACTGATTCTTATATGAACTTTGTTGTGTTAAAGTATTTCTTCTATGAACATTAGAATAAATTTTCCTCCGATATCCACTTGAAGTAGACGTATCACTAGATGGAGACGTAGATTCATCTGAATGTCTTCGTAGTTTAATTTGATCCTTAACTGATAATACTTTACCACTATTAGACGTATCATCATAACTATTTATACCAGAATCATCTACTAATACTTCTGTTGATTCAGAAGTCGACACCAATGAATAATCACAAAACAAACTTAAATGAAAATTATTTAGTCCAACTGATGCACTAACTGGTACTGCAGAAGTTGTGTCCGTAGTTAATGGCCTTGATTTACTAAGCGGTTCTGCAGCAGATGCTGCGACACTTAACCCTGCTGATGAATCAATCAATACTGCAGAATTTGTATCCAGCCTTGATGTAGTAGGCGGCACTACAGCAGATGCAGAAACACTTGGCCCTACTGATGAAATAATCGATACTGCAGAATTTGCATCCTTAATCTGTGGCCTTGATGTAGTAGACGATACTACAGCAGATGCAGAAACAAACTCAGAACAAATTTCTTTAGTAATCTGTTCACCAACTTTCTTTTTATTAGCCATCGAATCCTCCACATATCCTTGTGCTATAGAATTAGATTTCCATGTTCCAAATCGTTTTTATTCAGATTCATTTGCTCCGATATCCACATAAACTGTAGCAGAAGTACGGCGAATACAATGACTGGTATACTTCTCCGGTTCCGATAAATTTTAAAAAATTGCCACAGCTTTAGGCACACTTCCAACAATATTTATACCAACTGGTCCATTTACTAATTTCCCACCTCGAAGGGTTAAAAAGAAACGATTGCTAGTTACATATACTGGTCTCATGTCAACATAATTTTTACATATTCTAAAAAATTCACCAACAACCGTGAAAGATCTTTCAACATATGTTTTGGTGTAAGGAATCGTTACCAACAATATACTCTCCAGCAGAAGAACATTATCTATAGTCAACTCTGTCAACTCTTTTCTTCGACAACATCCACTTACACCAATCACCAAAATAACCTGAAATACATTATATATTTTAATTAAAAAAAAAAAACACACACACACAAAATCTTATAAAAAAACAATAAATTTACCTTCGTTACCAAAAACTTATCATCAGGTGCCATAGCACAAAATTTAGCAACTTCTGCCGTTGTCAAAACTTTGGATTTCTTCGCTTTATATCCCTTATGCTTTTGTTTGATAAAAGAAATTAATCTATTATAACCTCCAATATCTACTTTATCATAAGCTTGTATACAAGCTTTTAACATAGAATAATATGCCCATAACGTAGATGAGCAATAAGACTCAGATAATTTCTTAAAATAAACTAAAAAAACTTCCTCCGCAAAAGAATTTCTTATCTTCTGATCACTTCTCCAACTTTTAAAATCATTATATCTTTTTGTATATAACTGTCTTGATTTAGCAGGTAACAAATTTAAACTAATAACATTAGCAGCCTCCATAACCTCTAATGGAATAAATTCACCACCCCCTTCATCCATAAAATCAAATGCTGTATCCATGTTATTGAACTGCTTAAATACATTATTTCCTACAATAAACACAAATTTAACTTCTTTAATTACAAATTCTCAAAAAACAAAATAAATCATTAACTGCTCAACATATGATTTCATGCCTTTTAACTAAAAGTCAAAACCTTTACAAGAACTGCTTCTTAACGTTATATTGTTAAAAACCACACCGACTCTTGAAAGAAATACGTTGTGCATTCAATAAAAATATTTTCACAAATATCTAACTTGCAGCACTTTTCTCCTTCATCTCTCTGTACGCGGGCGTTCGGACGTGCAAAAGAAAGCGAGTGTGTGCAAGCACTCGGACGTTCGAGTGAGACAGAGCGGGTGCACGCAGGCGCTCTAGCACAGGGAGTCGGGAAGTCGCTGCGCATGCGCAAAATCACAAAAAAATTTAACTATGAGGATATATAGATATACTTCTCACAGCTAAAACCCAAACGCACTCGAGAAAAAATTACTAGACTCATCTGTCTACATGATATAACCTATTTCACTTGAAAAATATAAACTTTTCATAAATTTTTTGAAGCGCACTTTTGAAGCGCATTTTCGGGTTCTCATACTATAAAATAGTATACGATACACGTGCATAAAATTGTATCATAATATACTATTAAAAACAATAAACATTAGAATAATAATCGAGAACAGATACCTGTCATTTATCGGTTAAGATGAATGAATTACTTAAGGCACTTCATCTACCGAACTAAACCGCTCAGATAGATACGGCGGATAGTACTGCACTAAAAGAATCGATTTAGTACTAGCAAATATTGCTTGAAAAAATATCACAAAGAGCCTAATTCTCCGAAAATCGACAGAAAATGTCGATTAGCGACTTTGACACTGCATTTCGGATATTTTTCTCATTTTGATAAAGTTTTTTCCCAGTACTTGAATAGAACTCATTGATTTAGTGCAACTAGTTTTATTATAAGAATTTATTACAAGCAATTGGGTGCGTACTAATTAAGAATTCAAGAATGGCAACCCTGCATTTATCGATTAATTTTATGAAACAATTTCGTGCTGCTAATGCGTACTAATTAAGAATTCAAGAATGGCATCCCTGCATTTATCAATTAATTTTATGAAACAATATTGTGCTGCTCCTATCATATCACTTCACCTACCGTACTAAATCGCTGAGATAGATACAGGGGATAGAACTACAGTAAAATAATCCATTTAGTACTGATAAATACAGCTTACAAAAATTTAGTTACTTGTAATTCTCCAAAAATCGAAAGAAAACGTCGATGGACAACTTTGACGCTCTATTTCTGGTGTTGGTGTTACTCTGCGTAATTAACCAGACTAAGTTAATGAAAAGGGCCATTCTCTAGATGCTCTAAACAACTCATCGATTTAGTGCAAATAGTTTTATTATATTAATATATTACAAGCACTATTGAGTACAGTACACATCGAGAATTGCAATCTTTAATTCATCAATTCATTTTATGAAATAATTTTGCAATGCTCCTATCATATCACTTTTTTTACCGAACTAAATCGATGAGATAGATATAGGGGATAGAACTACACTAAAATAATCGATTTAGTACTAATAAATACCGCTTACAAAAATTTAGTTACTTGTAATTCTTCAAAAATCGAAAGAAAACGTCGATTGACAACTTTGACGCTCTATTTCTGGTGTTGGTGCTACTCTGCGTAATTGACCAGACTAAATCAATGAAAAAGGCAATTTTCCAGATGCTTTAAACAACTCATTGATTTAGTGCAAATAGTTTTATTATACCAGTTTATTAAAAGCAGTATTCGGTTGAATACTCAGGGCCGTATTTGGTATACAGACTAAAAATGCTCGGGCGTGGGACCCGCGCCTTGTGATGGGCCCCATTTTGGAGTAAAAATTAAAAATAATATTTTATATATATACTACCCCTATAGCACTGAATATTTAAGAAACATTCCCTCAATATTTATTTGCCATTATCGCAATTTTTGCTAATATTCCCTCAACGTTAATAAACATGGGAGCAACCTTGAGGGAATATTCCTGCCAAAAAAGATGACCGTTTTTCCAGTGCAAATTTTTGAGTTCGAATTATTCATTTTAATATTGTAGCAATAATGTAGCAATAATGACTTCTAAAATTTCTACACGGGCTATGTTGGTTATGAGAGAAAGTTGTTTGTGAGGTTAGGTTAGAGAAAGATTGATGAGGTAGATTGCGTTTCGTCCTGGGTTACAATCTGGACTCATCAGTAAGGCAGTGATGGTAACCCTGCCTTAGACGCGGTTGACTTCATAATAAAAGATTATGTCATCAACACGTCGATAGAAAATGAAAATGTTAAGGAAAATAAACATGATCAAAATTGATCATATAGAGGAAGTAAAGGACGTGACGTCATGATAAATAAGTCATAAACACGTGGATCGAAGATATCGCAGGTAAGGCCCAACTAGTTTGCACAACGCCGAAGTGCGTAATACGAGAAATGAGAAAGCGTGGGGGACGACAGACTCTATGTAGGCGGAAAGCGCTGGAATCGAACGTGATCATTTAGAGGAAGTAAAAGTCGTAACAAGGTATGCAATATGTAAGATGAAAGAGTATTTAGACACGGGCTATGTTGGTTATGAGAGACTGTTAATTGAGAGGTTAGGTTAGAGAAAGCTTGATAAAGTAGATTGCGTTTCGTCCCGGGTTACCATCTGGACTCATCAGTAAGGCAGTGATGGTAACACTACCTTAGATGCGGTTGACTTCATAATAAAAGATTATGTCATCAACATGTCGATAAAAAATGAAAATGTTAAGGAAAATAAAGATGATTAAAATTGATCATTTAGAGGAAGTAAAGGACGTGACGTCATCATAAAAGAGTAGAAGGTCAGCTCCGACCAAACTGAAGGTGCAAGGCGATGAACATGCTAAGGAAAATAAAAATGATCATACTTGATCATTTAGAGGTTGAAGCTCGTGACGTCATGATAAAAGAGTAGAAGGTCTGCTCCGGCCAAACCGAACGTGCAGGGCGATGAACATGTTAAGGAAAATAAAGATGATCAAAATTGATCATTTAGAGGAACTAAAGAACGTGACGTCATGATAAATGAATCATTAACACGTGGATCAAAGATATCGCAGATAAGACCCTGCTAGTTTGCGCAACGCCGAAGTGCGTATTACGAGAAGTGAGAAAGCGTGGGGGACGGCATACTCTATCTAGGCGGAAAGCGCTCCAATCAAACTTGATTATTTAGAGGAAGTAAAAGTCGTAACAAGGTATGTAATATGTAAGATGAGAGAGTATTTCATTAAGACATGGATCAAAAATAAAAGTGTTGAGGAAAATAAAGATGATCAAACTCGATAATTTAGAGGAAGTAAAGTACGTGACGTCATCATAAAAGAGTAGGGGAGGTCAGCTCCGGCCAAACTGAAGGTGCAGAGCGATGAACATGTTAAGGAAAATAAAGATGATCAAACTTGATCACTCACATGATGAAAGAGTATTTCATTAACACGTGGATCAAAGATATCGCAGGTAAGGCCCTGCTGTTTGCACAACGCCGAAGTGCTTATTGCGAGAAGTGAGAAAGGTGGGGGACGACAGACTCTATGTAGGGGGAAAGCGCTCGAATCAAACTTGATCATTTAGAGGAAGTAAAGGACGTGACGTCATGATAAAAGAGTAGAAGGTCAGTTACGGCCAAATTGAAGGTGCAGAGCGATGGGAGAGAGGTGCATATGGGAGCTCATGGTGTCATGATCAGGCACAACAAGGCTATCTATCTTGGTTAGGAGAGACAGTTTCTTGAGAGGTTAGGTGCGAGAGGGATTCATAAGCGAGAATGCGTTTCGTCTCAGGTTACCATCTAGGCTCATCAGTAAGGCTATGATTGTAACTCTGCCCTAGACGCGGTTGTGTATGTAGAAATTTTGGAGGTCATCCCCGTAAATAACGCCTATTCCAACGCGAGTTTCTGCAGTTGTACCTATCAGTGGAAATCAGTCGCGATTCGGATCTGATTTTCCTACGTTATCCATTATTTATTAAAGGTAGAGCCATTCGAATGATTTCCCTGCCAGAATAGGATGTAATATTCGTTACTTTATATCAATAAAGCAGAAATCTGCCTTAGCAACTGAAAACTTCCATATATCCGGATGACCGGATATATCGGACGGTTTTAAATATGACTTACATAAAAAATATGCCAAATTAATATATCGTATAATTCCTGTTAAAGATAACGCACGTCATACGTTTATTAGACGAAAAAGTTTGTTCGTAATATCAATGTCTCGTCGTTATCATTAAATTCCTAGATATAATCCAGAATCATTTCATTTTGTGTCTGAGCACGAATTGCAGGACTGCTATGAATTTTCTCTTATTTGATTTGGAATAAATAAATTATACAAGAATATATACGGGTAGACTCTTATTGCTACCGTTAAATTCATTAATTAATCGACTTTTCGCACATAATGGTCTGATTCTTGATAGTTATGCGACTAGCGATTGACCGGATTTCCGGGACGTCCAGAAAAATTTGAATATTGCTATAATGGGAAGATACTTTTTTTCATTTTCTGCTTTCTTAAGCAGACGAATCTGTTTTGATGGACATTGAGTATGTGTAATACATAGCAGATGACAGAATAGAAGGTAAACAGGATTGGCTAGACACCCAATAAATTCGATAAATTGTTAAAAAATTGAAATCTTTTACCATGTTCAGATTTTATTTCTAAGGTATACGGGGACCCACACATCAGGAAAAAAGCACGTTATTTTCGTTAGCTCGAACGAACAGTTAGGAGGTTTATATTCTGCATGTTACGTTGAAGTATCGTTTAAATAAACATTAACCAGCTAACTAGGCGGATAACCGGATATACGGGACAGCTTTCGATCAGACTGTTCCAAAAATTATGCCAAATTACTATATCGTACAGTTGCACTAATAGATAAGATAACGCACGTCATTCGTTTGTTACACCAGCAAGATTTGTTAATAATGTCAATGTATGGTTATTAGCAATAATTTCCTGGATATAATCCAGAATCGTCATATTTAGTGTCTGAGCTCGAATTGCAGGACTGCTATGAATATCCTCTTGTATGATACGGAATAATAAAATTATTTAAAAATATATGCGAATAGACTGTTATTCCTGCCGCGTAGCGACTGGCTGTCGTTATATCAATGAAATGAATATAATTAATTATTAAATTAAGTGATTATTTGGTCTTAATGAGTGAGTTCATTATAGTAAGGCGATACGCGATTGACCGGCGTTCCGGGGCGTCTAAAAAATTGATAAATTGTTATAATAAGGAGACAATTTTTCATTCTTTGCTATTTTGCCGGCCATTCTTAAGAAGGCGAATCATTTCATGGACGTAAATGTACATTGAGTATGTGTTAAACATATTGCAGACGACAGTATAAAAGGCAGACCGGATTTGCTGGACACCCAATATATTCAATAAATTGTCAAAAAAATGGAATATCTGACCATGTTCAGATTTTATTTCTGAGGTATACGGGGACTGGCACATCACGAAAAAAGCACGTTTTTTCGTTATCCTAAACGAACAGTTAGTAGGTTTATATTCTGCATGTTGTGTTAAAATATCATTTAAATAAATATTAACGAGCTAACTAGGCGGATGATCGGATATATGTGACCGCTTTAAATATGATTTACCTAAAAATTATGCCAAATTCCTATATCGTATAGTTGCTCTAATAGTGAAGGTAATGCACGTAATTCGTTTATTAGACGAGGAAGATTTGTTCGTAATATCAATGTCTGGTCGTTATCATTAAATTCCTAGGTATAATCCAGAATCATAGCATCTGTGTCTGAGCGCAAATTACAGGACTGCTATGAATGTTCTGTTGTATGATGTGGAAAAATTAAATTATATAAAAATATATGTGGTTTGACTCTTATTGCTGCCGCGTAGCGACTGACTGTCGTTAAATTAATCAATTAGTCGACTTTTCATTCTTAACGATCCGATTCTTAATAGTAATGCGACTAGCTTAGATCGCATTTACAGGACGTCCAGAAAAATTGGTATATTGCTATAATAGGGAGTACTTTTTTCATTGGCTGCTGTATTGCCAGCCATTCTTAAGCAGACGAATCAGTTTTAATCGACATTGTGTATGTGTAATACATATGGCAGACGACGGTATAAAAGTCAGTCAGGATTGGCTGGACGCCAAATAAATTCGATAAATTGTTAAAAAATTTGAATCTTTTACCGTGTTAAGATTTTATTACTAAATTTATACGGGGACCGGTACAACTACCAAAAACCACGTTACTTTCGTTGTCCCGAATGACGTGCATTATCTTATCTATTGCAGCAACTGTGTTGTATAGTGCCGAATGACGTGAATTATCTTATCTATTACAGCAACTATGTCGTATAGTTACTGTAATAGATAAGATAATGCACGTCATTCGATTCTTACAGCAAAATTTGTTAGTAATATCAATATCTAGTCGTTATCATTAAATTCCTAGATATAATTCAGAATCGTCTCATTTTGTCTCTGAGCACGAATTGCAGGACTGCTATGAATATTGTCTTGTATGATATGGAATAATTAAAATATATAAAAAAACCGCTGCCAATTCATTGGCACGTAGCTTCCTCAAACTTAATTTATTGATTCTTTTAATTAATTTTTACGTCCTATATTTAAAATTTAATATTTTATTTTGTACGGTAAGACTATGTTAAATGTTTTGTGACTTTTTATTTTTACTCTTTCTAATTTCACGGGCTCAGTTCGACCGTCATCCGAGCCCTGACGCATTCGCTTCATGATAAGGACAAGACACTCGCGATGCTCTCGAGTACGCATCGCGATGTTAGCTCAGTGATAGAGCGCGGGCCTACAAACCTCGAGATCGTGAGTTCTAATCCCCCTCGTCGCATAATTCATCTTTATTCAGTCTGTCCCATTCTCCCACGTAACAGATGGCATCCCAGTTTGTCAGAGTCTACGTTATCGGCCTCTTTAGGTCTTGAGACTCTGGCAAGTGACGAAATTCTCAACCCGCGACGATAATTGAAGTTTATACTTTACCCTTCGAATTACCCTCAGAAGAATAATTAAATATAAGGATTAAGACATGCCCCAAAGCCTCTGAGTTGCCATTGTTGTTGCGAACATGCGAAACGGCCTCTGCACCATAGAATAAGACAATTGAATTAAAAATATATACCGGTAGAAGATAATTCGAAGCAAGAAGATGTTAAACGACGAGGACGTCGTTCTCCCACTCCCCGGAGGTGTCACGGGCTCAGCTCGACCATCATCCGAGCGCTGACGGATTCGCTTCATGATAAGGAAATGACACTCACGATGCTCTTGAGTAAGCATCGCGACGTTAGCTCAGTGGTAGAGCGCGGGCCTACAAACCTCGAGATCGTGAATTCTAATCCCGCTAGTCGCATATTTTTTATGCGACTAATTCATCTTTATTCAGTCTGTCCTCTTCTCCCACGTAACACTAAAGCAATTATTATTATACAATTTCCCGTATGCGATTAATCCAGTTTTACTCCATAAAACGTGCGACTTAGAAAACTCATTTATTCTATATTTCAATTTTTTACTCAAAAACTAGCCGACATAGTTTATTCAAATTTTTACAGATTATTGTAAATGTCAAAATCATTGCACAAAATTGTCTATAAATTTGAAGCTGATACATAGAGCCATTCATGAGAAATTACGATTTGAAAAAAAAAGTTAAAGAAATTTTAAATTTAAATATCTCTGAAATTTATGGACTAATCATTTTGCCCAAAGAACTCGACCGAACACTATCCAAAATCTACCTCCGCAATGAATTTTGAAACAATTAAAACAGTTTTACTCCCGTAATCGTTGGACATACAAAACTCATTTTTTTCATTTTTCAGGTTTTACGTTTTTGTTAATACCAAAAGAACCGTGATAGCTAGAGATAATTTTCTTTTTAAAAAATATAGTTTTTTTAATTATCTTTCGAACGCGACCAATCCGATTCAGATACATGAAGGCGTTCTCGAGAAATTACGATTTGAAAAAAAGGTTAAAAATACTTTAACCTCAAATATCTCTGAAATTTATGGACCAATCATCTTTCCCAAAGATACAGAACGACAGGTAGTCAAAATGTACCACTACAGGAAATTTCAAAGTGATCAATCCAGTTTTACTCCATAAAACGTGCGACATAAAAAACACATTTTTTCCATTTTTTAATTTTTTTCTTAAAAAATAACCAACAGAATGAATTCAAATTTTCGCAGATTAAAGCTATCTATATTCTGCATTATATTGATTTTTCGCAAAAAATTGACTGCTTAGTTTGTGAGTTATGAGCTTTTAAAAAAAAAAACACGTTTTTGTTAATAATAAGAGAACCGTGAAAGCTAGAGAAATTTTTTTTTTTTTAAATTATCCATCCAATTCAAAAATTTTTGAAAATTCGAAATAAAACAAAAAAGAATAAGTAAATCATCAAAAAATATTTTTTCCCGAATTCGGAATAAAAAAACAAAAAAAAATGAAACCCTGACGGTTAAAATCGACGGCGTAGATCCGAAGAGAAATCGGTATACACACACACACACACACACACACACACACACACACACACACGACGTGCACGCACGCACGCACGCACGCACATACACACACACACACACCCACACACACACACGACACGCACACCCACGCACGCACGCACGCACGCACGCACGCACGCATGCCCGCACGCACACACACACACACGACACGCACGCACACGCACACGCACGCACACACGCACGCACGCACACACTCATCCATACAGACATTTTCTAAAATCACGTGATTCAAACTTCTAACATCTCTAATCATGTTTCTAGAGAGATTTAACGAAACTTAAAATTTTACTATTTCAAAGCTTCCTGTAGGAGGAAGCAATATATGCGAGTAGACTGTCAGTGCTGCTGCGTAGCGACTGACTGTCATTTTCGAAAGCTTTTGCGAGGTTTCTGGAAATATGGTATCGATTTGGAAACCGAATGATATCGACTAACAGCTAACAGAAGGCACTAGTAAATCATGTAAAAATGTATGCGATGAGACACTTATTGCGGCCGAGTATCGACTGACTGCCGTTAAGTATATAAATTAATTGATCCACCGCTCTTAATGATTGAATTTACACATTTAGCTGAGCACGATTTTCGGAACTGCTAGGAGTTTTTCCTAGTAAATATGGTATCGGCTTTATTTATTAAACATGAATAAAAAAAATGTAGACCGGATTGGCTGGACACCTAAAAAGATCGATATATTGGTACAACAAGATGAATCTTTTACCGTTTTTAAATTTATTTTGAGGTATAGGAGAGCTGGGGCCTGATTCTAAAAGTGTTTCAGGCTCGAAACAGAGATTTTCCAGGACCAAACCTGCTTCGGGGGACTGACTTTCGAAGTGTGTCGGACACGGGACCAAGACCAAACTGTTCTCGTGGGACAGCAATACCGACACACAATACGAGTCGGCTGTCGGTGCCGCCTAACTCTGTCTCGGTGCGATACACGTAGGTCAAGAGGTTTAGACCAATCAGAGAGCTTCGTTAAAGGGAAAAACAGTTGTGTCGTGTGCGACACGCTTAAAGAAGCCCGACAGCCGACTCGTACTGTATGTCGTAATTGCTGCCCCCCAAGAACAGTTTGGTCTCGGTCTCGTGTCCGACACACTTCGAAAGTCAGTCCCCCAAGACAGGTTTGGTCTCGGAAAATCTCTGTTTCGAGCCCGAAACACTTTTAGAATCAGGCCCCAGTTACATTACGGAAAATGCACGTGATATATGTTATTGCCATTAATTAGTAGCTTTGTATTTCGAATAATACCTTATAGAATTATTAAATTACTTATTGCTGTTGCGCTCTGCCTCACAATCGTTATTTCCATAAATTCATTGATCTTCTTGTCTAAGTCGTCGGATTTCTGATAGTAATGCGACTAGTGTCTGCCCGGATTTCTAGGACACACGGAAAAGTTAATAAATTACTAAAATACGAAAAATCTCTTTTCATACTCCGTGCGCAAAGTGGACACTGCGCACGCTCGAATAAAACAGCATGCTCTAAGTCAAGCTTTGCATACATCATTTAAAAAAATTGTGGTCGATACGCGAGTGAAAAAGTGATTTTATCCTCGTGTGGCCTTTTCACCCTCGCTTCGCTCGGGCGCAAACGCCCATACGAGGATAAAATCACTTTTTTGCACTTGTATCGAAAGTAACTATTAAAATATACCAAGATAGATGCGTCATGGACAATGCACGTGATATATCTGTTATCGCGAATGAACAGTTAGTAGGTCTAGATTTTGAATATTTCCTTATAATATCATGAAAATAAAAATTAACCGGCTATTTGGTCGGATCACCCGATATACGACACTGCTTTAAATCTGAGATTCCTACAAAATATGTTAAATTACTATATCGTTTAATTACAGTAATGCCAGTGGTAAGTTACGTTATACATTTGTTATCCGCGCAAGAGTTTTTAGTAATGTTAAATTCTTGTTGTTAGAAAAGAGGCCTAGAAATATTTAAGAATCGACTCATTTGGAGTCTGAGTACGATTTGCGAGACTGCTATGAGTTTCCAATAGCATAATTTCAAAAAATTTTAATGCCCTGATAGAAAATTGAGGAGCTATTGCCCAGAATCTGTTGTATTTTCTGTTCTCCTGTCCAGAAACTTCTCCTACGGGTGACGGTGTTCGGGCAGAATCTGCTGAAATTTCTGGTGAAGGAAATTTTTAAAAATAGGTAGAGTTTATGATAGCTACACCAATGCGTGGTCTAGGTGTTCAGAGTGTTCGATGACGGAGTCTAGGTGGTGCGCACCGTAGGCTTTTGTCTCTAGGTATTGGAACTCATTGAATGCGTGGTCTAGCTGTTCAGGGTGGCAAAAGATGGAGTCTAGACGGTGCGCTTCGTAGCTTTTGGTCTCTAGGACTCAAACCGCATCCAATGCGTGGTCCTAGGTGTTCAGGGTGACCGATGACGGAGTCTAGGTGTGGCGCACCGTAGGTTTTTGGCTCTAAGTGTTGAAACTTGACCGAATACGTAGTCTAGGTGTTCAGGGTCGCCGATGACGGAGCATAAGTTGTGCGCACCATATATTTTTCATTGGCCACCACTTTTTCGATGCGTTTCAACAATTAGACACGGAGATGCGCCCATAGATCTTAATACAGAAAACTACGGAGCGCACTTCCTAGTCATCGTCATCGGCTACTCCGAACAGCTGGACAATCATTAGATGTGCTCTGTCATCTGAACGCAAAAAAACTACGGAGTGCACTACTTAGACATCGTCATCGGCTACCCCGGATACCTGCACTACCTATTAGATGCGCCCTGACATCTAAATGCAAAAATTCTAAGGTTTCCACTTACATAGAAAGCAAACGCTCCTGCGTGCGCATCTGCCTGTATGTATGGCCCTACATTAGTTTAATGTGATAGGAACATGACTATATTTTAAATAAATATTCTCAGACTAAATAAATATAACATGCTAAAGTATATTATTTAAACATTATCGGTTTAACATTATAATCTGATTAATGATTGCAACCCTGCAACAAAATCTGGGCAGATCTGGCCAGATTTGGTCAGATTATCCTAAAAATTCTGGGCAGATTATGCTAAAAAATCTGGGCATTATTTAGTGAACTGGATAGAAAGTATGGTGAATTTTCTACCAGGGATATGGTGTGCGATTAGCCATTCATTGCTGCCGCGTATTAACTGACTGTCGTTAAGTTTATAATTTAATCGATTTCCAGCTCTTAATGGTTGGATTCTTTATTATAAAATAGATTGAAAATATATCGGACTTCGATTTGGATATCGAATTTACAGATACCGCTTACCATTACTGGAAGTGTTAATGCCATGCATTAACATGAAGCACATTCAGTAGCACTTCTAAAATTATGATGCAGCGTTGTCAATTTATAAATCTACTTTAATAAAATGCAATAGTTATACAAATTCTTATGAAAATAAGTGCCGTACTTTATTTGTGTAGATGTCCTGCCCATTCGGTTATGAACTTAAATGTTTTACTTCGTAATATCAGCTTCCTCTTACATCCAAAGTCGCAATTACTCTTTCAAAATATTTGGCTTACAGTTACAAATCGTCTCGCTTATCCGCGTACTGTCCAGTAACACTGAACATGCCCACTAATACTATTAAAATTTGTCAGGTTATATAATTTACATTCATTTTGAGTAAAAGCAATAATCATCAAAATTGTTTCGAAAATAAGTGTCACGATTTATTTATATAGGTGTCTTTCAGGTGTCTTGCCCTTCAATTTGATATTTAATAGCTATTAAATTACATATGTTGCCTTGCATTTCGTAATAAAGTTTATACAAATTCTGGAATGTCACATCGTAATGTTTATCGTATTAGTAGTGTTACGACTCAACTATCGCAACTTTTAGTAATAAGAAGTGACGGACCCCGGAATTGAACCAGAGCCGCCGACTCGCGAGTCAGAAACACTACCAACAAGCCACGGCCGCCACTGGTCGGACGGTCGCTAATCGGCGTCGTATTGTAATCGAATGCTTTGCTTATTTCATTCTTTTATATTCGTGTGTGTATCCACTGTCACTGGGTGATATCTAGCACTCGCAATGCCAATATTTGGAAGAGTATGCGTATTATCGGGACGATTTTTAATACAAAACTACGATTCAAAAATAGTTCATTACGCAACAAGGGGAGAAAAAGGCTATTTCTAGCGAGGTTGCGTATTATTCAGAAAGCGCGTTGTTGGCATCGCGTTAGTTTTTTTAGCCTTATATGGCGACAATGGTTGCATCCATTTCGTCAAATTTTGTATTATACGAGTAATAAATACAAACAAATATCTAATCATAATTATATCATATTAACTTAACCGAGTAGGGTAACCAAAAGACAGTCCAGTAAAAGAATGAAAAATGCAGCTTAGAAATATTTTTAGATAATTGAAAAACATCATTTATTGTCATTATAATATTAACATATTACAAATAAAAATGTGCAGTTTATTCCAAATAAAAATATGCATTTTTGCCTCAAAAACTTAGGAAGTTCTCTTATTCAATTATTATGGTTTTTTTAGTTAATCCAGGACATTGTGGATAATGGTGCCAGATAGTTTTTTTTACATATAAGCCTTTACAATGTTTACATTTTATACGTGTGATCGAATCAGGTTGAATATTTATTCGTGGATTTCTTACGTAAATTAATTTCCCCTGACTTAATCGAGGGTCAGAATTCCATATATTGTTTCCCTCTAATCGCAGGACATTTAATATATGTATTAAGTTTTCTGTCTTCGGTGGTTTCTTTTGACAATAATTCTTTAACTGATGCTTCATTTTTGTGAGTTCTCAAATGCCTACTAATTTTTGCTTGCATTTTATGGCAAAAGAAGCAAAAATTAAGTGTTGATTTGTCATTCTCCTTTGCAATACTATGTTTCTTTTTTCGTGCTTCTTGATTAGATCTAGATCTCGTCTTTCTGGAATGATAATCAGTTTCTTTTTCCGTAAATTCTTCATTTTCTGAAACATTTTAATTGAAACTGGAATCCTTCAATATAAGACCATATAAAAAAATTAAGGTTCTCGCAGATGAATTTTAAAAATTATGCTTACATAATAAGAGAAAAATAATAATATTGTAAATAGAAATTAATATATAAAAAAACAGCAACTACTAAAATATTTAAAATTAGGAACTGATTAACCCATTAAGGCGTAAATGCACATTTTTGTGCACACATTTTCAAGTACAGAATTCTATTGGAAAAACAAAGTCATTTTTATCCAAAATCCTATATAGGGGATTTTCGTGGGTGCTCTTTTTAGAATCTGCAACTTATTTTGTAAAAAAAAGTCAGTAAGTGTATTATTTTTGAGTTTTAAAAAAAAAAAGTCAAAAAATTTAATAAAATTTTTTTTTTCAAATCAATTTTTGTTACTGTTTCTGTTTTTGGATAATCATATTACCGCCAGAAATCGTAGTCTGAATGTCTGGCGTTTCCAAAACACTGGTTGTGAATCTTTTTTTCCCTTTTAGCTTTTCCAAAATGGCGGATTTTGTGAAACAGCGTAATGTTAAACTTCATGAGTTTTTTTCTCGAAATATATGAACTTAACGCAAAAATATTATAGAACAAAATATGCTTAGAATCACTCAAAAAATGCGTATGAATTTTTTTGAACCAATTTTGAATTTTCTAATTTTTAACATTTTTGAAAAATCAAAATATGTCTCAAAAACTTCTGAAAAAAAATCATACGTGTTCTTTGAATGATTCTAAGCACTTTTTATTCTATAAAATTTTTTCGTAAAGTGTATTTTTTTTGAGAAAAAAAAGTTTTGAAATTATGCGTTACATAAACACACAGAACGTTGAATGGATTGAAGACTGTATAATCATCACTCTGCCACTATAAATATGTAGTAAAATATAGCGTTGCCCAGTTCTAACCATGGGGAGGTAGACGATGCAAGAGAACCTTCTTCTTTTTTTTATATATTTTTTTTATTTTTTTTATTTTTTATATTTTTTATATTTTATTCTATTCTTTTGAATGTATAGAAAGAAAACAGTTTTTACAAAAATGTAAACCACACACCTTGCAGAGCTTTCTAGTTCTTAGAGAACATTAGTTTGTTAGAACAGTTTCTTTGACTTGCGGATTCAACTGCATTACTGAATTTGGGCTTTACATGTTTTTCTTTTTCCAAATAGCTTTTAGCAATAGCCATACAAACATCTTTAGTACCTATTTTTTTGCTCTTACCTGCTGTTGCAACATTGTACAAGACAGTGGGTCACTTGGGTCATTTTTGTCAGAGGTATCCAAATAGCAATTACCAACGCCACTGTCTTGTACAATGTTGCAACAGCAGGTAAGAGCAAAAAAATAGGTAGTAAAGATGATTGTATGGCTATTGCTAAATGCTATTTGGAAAAAAGAACATGTAATGACAAATTCAGTAATGCCGTTCAGTACGCAAGTCAAAGAAACTGTTCTAACAAACAATGTTCTCTAAGAACTAGAAAGCTCTGCAAGGTGTGTGGTTTACATGTTTGTAAAAACTGTTTCCTCTCTATACATTCAAAAGAATAGAATAAAATATAAAAAATGTAAAACATAAAAATATATATATATATAAAAAAAAGAAGAAGGTTCTCTTGCATCGTCTACCTCCCCGTGGTGAGAACTGGGCAACGCTATATTTTACTACATATTTATAGTGGCAGAATGACGATTATACAGTCTTCAATCCATTCAACGTTTTGTGTGTTTATGTAACGCATAATTTCAAAATTTTTTTTCTCGAAAAAAATACACTTTACGATACAATTTTATAGAATAAAAAGTACTTAGAATTATTCAAAGAACACGTATGATTTTTTTTCAGAAGTTTTTGAGACATTTTTTGATTTTTCAAAAATGTTAAAAATTAAAAAATTCAAAATTGGTTCAAAAACTTCTGAAAAATTCATACGTATTTTTTGAGTGATTCTAAGCATTTTTTGTTCTATATCATTTTTTTCGTTAAGTTCATACATTTCGGGAAAAAAAATCATGAATTACGTAAAAATTATAATATTAAAATAATATTAAAATCATGAACATTACGCTGTTTCACAAAATCCGCCATTTTGGAAAAGCTAAAAGGGGAAAAAAGATTCACAACCAGTGTTTTGGAAACGCCAGACATTCGGACCGCGATTTCTGGCGGTAATATGATTATCCAAAAACAGAAACAGTAACAAAAATCGATGGATTGGTAGAGGAGGTCCCGTAGCATGGCCACCAAGATCTCCAGATCTGACTTCTCCAGATTTTTATTTATGGGGCTTCCTAAAAAATACAGTCTACCGCAACAGGCCAACTACAAGAGATGCCATGATTCAAAGGATTACACAAATCTGCTTAAGTATTCCACGTAAAGTATTATTAAATACTGTTAGAAACTTTAAAAGGAGAATAGAATGTTGTCAACAAGTAAATGGTGCAACTTTTGAGCATCTTCTTCAGTAAATGGTGACCGAAATACTTGGATCCTATGACTAAATACACATGAACGTGGAATTTTCCAATGAATTTTTAGCTGGCCTGATGATCCCCTACCTTGCCTTAACTGGCCGGGTCATCTCCAACCTTGCCTTAACTGACCGGGTCATCTCCGACCTTGCCTTAACTGGCCGGGTCATCTCCGACCTTGCCTTAACTGGCCAGGTCATCTCCGACCTTGCCTTAACTGGCCGGATCATCTCCGACCTTGCCTTAACTGGCCGGGTCATCTCCGACCTTGCCTTAGGTGACCGGGTCATCTTCGACTTTGCTCTTAACTGCAGGGAAACTGACCATAATTTTGACCATGACCTTGACCCAAGGTCATATCAGAATTTTTCGGTTTTTCTATTTACGAGGTCAAAAGTGAGGGTTGCCGTTAAACAAAATTGATTTAACCTTCAAACGACATCATCCTTGACCTCAAGTTCATGGTCAAGGTCACGATCAGTTGGGTCCCTCCAAACACTACAACTTCTGTATTTAACACTCGTATGCGTAATTATGGGAATGTTTTGATGCGTTGATTGATTTTGATTTTAAACATGACCATGACCGTAACCATGGCCTTGACTCAAGGACATATCTAAACGTAAAATTTTCCGCTCTTTCCATTTACGAGGTCAAAAGTGGGGGTTCCCATTTGAAAAAATCGATTTAACCTTCAAATGACCTTGATCATTGACCTCAAGGTCATAACCAAGGTTACGATCAGTTGGGCCCCTCTGAACCCTACAACTTTTGTATTTAACAATTTGCCTCCTATACCTAATTATAGGCATGTTTTGATGCGTTTATTGATTTTGATTTTAAACATGACCATGACCATGACCATGACCTTGACTCAAGGACATATCTGAACGTAAAATTTTCCGCTCTTTCCATTTACGAGGTCAAAAGTGGGGGTTCCCATTTGAAAAAATCGATTTGACCTTCAAATGAACTTGATCATTGACCTGGAGGTCATAACCAAGGTCACGATCAGTTACGCCCCTCTGAACCCTACAACTTTTGTATTAAAAGTTTTTTTCCATCTCCCTTAGTTTTCGAGATATTTGCCTGGTGGTTTTAAAATGGGACACCCGGTATATATTGACAATATGTACACATTATGCATGTGTACAAGTCTATTTATTATCCTAATAGTCTATTTATATTAATAAGTCTATTATCCTGACCACGACCATAATGTGTGGAAAAAATATAGTATTTTTTTTATTTTTTCTTTCTACAAAGTAAAAAACAAAAGATCTAACACACATGGTTTGATAGGTATACGCTACCACCAGAGAAAAATTCATTAAAAAGAAAAAAAAAATTTGCATGCAGGGGGTGAAAGAGGTAGGTGAACTGAGTAAAAGCTCGTTTAGTTTTTTCGAAAGCAAAAAAAGCTCGTGAAGTGGCAGCAGTTTGGAGATGACCTTAAAAAATAAAATTTCAAAGTTATTATTTGAGATGGATTTGGTCGTAAATTTTTACCGACAATATCCGAATCTACGTCAATATTTAAAAACTGAAGAAAATGAATTTTTTTTTAATATAGTATTAAAAAAACTAAATAGAAACTTACCCACATGTAGCGTAATTAACTTTTTTCGGCTCACGAAAATACGAAAGCCTTTGTGATGATTTTAAACATATTATGTTTTTAAAATCAAAAAATACATCTGAAATAATTGAAATATTTATAATAAGAGTTATACATCAAATTATATTGTTTATTCTTTGTTCATCTTCTATTGAATGTTCTTGCATTGAATTTTATTTTCAATAATTTTTACTGTAAGCAGAATGCTGCCACCCACAAGCCTAAACCAATCAATTGTAGACCCATGAGCATAAAACTAGTCAACACTAAAAGATCGAATTATGAACCATCTTACTTTCTAATGAATTAATCTCTTTGGGACACCATTCTATAAATTCTCCACCAAAAACTCTAAACTCATGATTGAAACGTATAAATGATAAATCTCTTTACTTTACTAATAAATTCATAAATCTTCAACTAATAAATTTACGTCGTTTAAATCACAAACTCAAAAACCCTATTGTTATAAACATATAAACCTCAAACACTTTAACCATTTCCAATCCCTTCATTTAAATGCATCAACCTATAATGATTTAAACCCGAATCCATAGCGCTGAAATTATAGGCTCAACTTAGAGCATATAGTAACTGAAGGCAGCCGCCAGAGAGAGAGAGAGAGAGAGAGAGAGAGAGAGAGAGAGAGAAAGAGAGAGAGAGAGAGAGAGAGAGAGAGAGACAGAAAGAGAGAGAGAGAGTCCTACTGCTACCAATTCAACTCGACAATCTCTCTCTCTGCTTCTTGTTCAAATACGCCGATTTCACCCAATGACCCTACAGCAGATACTTGAAAAGTTGACCAAATTACAGTTTCTTAACGCAAGCTTGAGATCCTAAAGAGACTTGTTCAAGTCGAGCGTTCAGAGTAGCTTGCACTTCAGTAAAACGCGTCTCGAGAGAAGAGCTTCAGGATCTCAAGCTTTCGTCAAGAAACTCTAATTTGGTCAACTTTTCAAGTATTTGCTGTAGGGTCATTGGGTGAAATCGGCGTATTTGAACAAGAAGCAGAGAGAGATTCTGGAGTTGAATTGGTAGCAGTAGGATGATCATTAGAATTACTTTCGTTGACAGTATCTCTTCTCTGACTGTTTGTATTTGCTACGGATATACAGCTGCGACAACTATTGATAATTCTATTATTCTTGTTCGAAACTTGTTTTAATGTAGTACAGGACGAATGATAATAGTTTGCACAATGTCCGCATGTAACATATTTCGTTTCAATAGTTTTGTTGCAGCCACTACATATCATGTCCATCTTGGAAGTTGTGTAGCTAAAGGAATTAAAAAAATGAAAATGAGATGAGCTAAAGGCAAGAGATTCGAGATAAGTAAAGTTGAAAATATTAGAATACAAATTTCAAGAGCCGATGTATCTAAAAGTAACGCAATATAGTTGAAAAATATGGTTAGGAATGCTAGACAGTGTTCGAATATCTATTACTAATAAAACGAGTAGTACACGCAGCAAAGTATAGCTTACCATTAACTTAATACTATATTAAATATAACTTGCTAGCCAGCAGTCAGCCCTAAGAGAGCAATTTGGCCTTCGCCTGCGAACCTCTGCTTATAGTCTAGGCAGGAGAAGGTTTAGAGCGTGTTGATACACGCCACCTAAGGGCCGCTACAGCAACTAATCTACGGGAACCGCAGCGAAGAGAGAGAGAGAGCGAAAGAGTGAGAGAAAGGGAGGGGGGCGAGAGGGAGGGAGAGAGACCATATTTATCTTCTTTCTCTCTCTACACCTTGTCTTCACATTCGGCAACCGGGGCTGTCTCCAGCTACTATATGTTTTAAGCGCTCCAACCACAGAAACTTTAAAACCAGAAACTTTATACTCATAAATCGTAATTCTTTTATTTTCTTATCTTGTAAACCTCAAATTATTAATCATGAGCTCAGAAACCCAAACGTCTCAAAGCCATTAAATGATATTTTACAATGTTACCACATTCTTCAAATGTCAGTATATCAGATAATTTAGGCATCCGTAAATATAAGAACTTTAATTTTTTGTTTGTAGTCCGAAGACTTTAATTAGAATGGAGATTACTTATTTACACACTCGATATATTATGCTTCAGATACCTTTCAGATGCATTGATGTATACTCTGAATGAAGATTAGAAAGATCAGGATCATATTTATTTAACGCTATCATAGATGGCTTCTCATTTTCTACGATCCTGCAAGGTATACCAATTTCGGTAATACTTGCAACATTATGGGGCAACTCAAAAATTTTTTTGCGCATACTACATGCACTTATTAAATTATATACACGGAGAGAAATTCGTTGCGTCAAACGCATGGACCTTAGTCATGCCGTTTTCACACGCTCTCCGTACTCTGCCCGCAGCCGCTCCATGCGATTAACGCTGCAAGCCATGCGCTATTCCCATAACTCCATACGATAATCGTATGGAGCTGCTGCGAATTTAGTACGGAGCGCCGCGTGGAAGAATAGTAGCGCGCTCCGTGTAATATTGGTAACGAATTTCTCTCCGTGTATAACGGCAGTTATGTCAGATATCATAATATCTTTGCTAGTTAACAATGAATCAACTGCTACTAGTAGTTGTACACACTTTTCAAAATCTTTCCTTTCCTCAAGTTCATCAAAAAGATACATATTTAAATTTTCTTTATTTAAAATTCCAGTTTTGAACAAGTTACTAACAAACCTGAAAATTACATTATAATATAATATAATACTTACTGATTGAAAGGAAACTTAGTAATAGTCTATAAATTTCTTACCTTACTATATCTTTTGGATACCTTGTAACGTAAGCTCAGCTATATAGTCATTTAAACAGTGCATGAACATTTTAACAATAAATTTTTCCAAAATAAAATTCTTTCCAAGTATATGACTTATTTTTGTGGAATTTACGAATTAAATCAATTGCATCCACAGCCACTGATTGAGTAATCTATAAAATATTAAATAACTTAATTAAGATATTACTCTAAACAATCGTAGTTTACTAAAAAAAGTGTGAAAATATATATGCTATCATTAACATTATTTGTTAATTTTGTATAATTTTAAAATAAATAGTAATTTGCATTAATCACTCAAGTCACTCTACATTTTGTTGATCAAGACTTTTATTTATTAAGAGTTAGTTCGAAATCTTAAAATATTTATCATTTGCTATGGAAGAACATATCTCTCATTCTCGTTCAGTACGTTTTTAAATAATGTTTTATAAAATACGAATTATTTTGGATATTTGCTTATGCGAAATAAATTTATTTTTATATTTATAGATAAGAAGATGTATGCGAAAATACTTATGTCCCGATTTTAGTTCATATTGATGCAAATCAGTATTTAAGTTTCACCACCAAAGGAATAGAACTTATTAGAAGTACAAGAATAGCAATAAAGAAAGTTTACATTTCTATCGTTGGTTAAGAAGACAAAGGTTCTATCTCAGCTGGAAACATAAAAAGGTTCCATCTCAATGAAGCACTTAAAAATCTCTATATCTCAGCTGAGCAAACACGGAGAGAAATTTCTAGCGATAATGGCATCGACTTAATAAAGCGCATTCCGTATTACATTCAACTAGCTAAAATTGTAAGAACAGTGACAATAACCGCAAGGCGCGCTCGCCTTTTTCCCAAGAGGCTTGATACGATTTTAGTATACAGCTCGTTGCGAATCGCGGTCGCTGCGTCTCCAGGGCGCACGTGCGAGCTGACTTCTATCATTGGTTGAGAGCAGGCGCGCACGTCATCGACGACCAATGAGAGAAGCGCGCATACTGGATGTAGACGTAGCGCTCGTCGCAATCGCATAAAAGCTGTTACCAAAATCGCATCCAGGCTGTCTTGCGAATGAGGCGTAGTGACGGCGCTGCTTTTTCAGTATCGAGCACGACATAAACGCATCGACTTCTATCAAATACAGCACGAGCGTTGCTTATTTGTTATCGGAGAATGCTATGCAAACACCGCTTACTTTTGTTGCGTTAATACCATCCGTTGCGCATTAATATCGCACGATCAGTAAAAGCAACACATTTCATACGAAAGTCAGTAAAAATTTCTCTTCGTGTATAAGAAGGTTCCATCTTGTTGCTACAAGAGATACGAGATGGCATCTTTTTATATGCTTAGCTGAGATGAGACCTTTTTAAACGCTCCATCAAGGTGCAACCTTCTCACGCGGCCAGCTGAGATAGAACCTTTTCCTTCCCACATGACGAAATATACGGGAGAACAGCGAAATCCAATAGCTTAACACTTTTGTGAAATTAATTGCTTTGATAATTCAAATTCTAAAAAGTAATTTGGGACCACAAAAGATTTGCACTGATTTACATAGATGTGACCATGTTTCTTATACGGAGATTGAGTTACGAGAGCTGAACCAGGCTCTTGTATACCGTAATTTTGCTCATAAATGTTCAGAAATTGATTGATTAAATGATGAAAATGCTGTTTTGCAGCCCGTCAACTCATAAAGTCCATACACTATAAACCATACACTATAAACGTTCATGGACTTGGGTTTTGGAACTAAGGGTTTGAGTATCTTTCGAAGAAGTTAACTAGCTATTGTACACAGAAAAGTTAGAATTTGAGGCTCATTAAAGGATTACAGATTTGAGAGTTTATAATTTGTAGATTTAGATGGTACATGCAATGGGTTTATAGGTTCAGGATGTATTAGACAAGTTTAAGTATAAAGTACATTTATATAGGAAGCATGGTCTGACCATATAATCTTTTGAAATCAAAATTGTGTTTACAAAGGTGACATTATGCTATATATTAAAAGATCTGATAAAACAGAAGCTAAATTCAATTTCAATGACTCAGAAATAGATTGAAAAGTACATATCGACGCCTCCTATTCATATAATGCTAACTCGCGCGACAACTATACATAATTCCAATTAGAAAGTGCAGGCAAAATGATTCCAACTAAACTATTTATGCAACAAAATGCTAGCTCAGGCACCCGTACATATAATGCTAACTGACGCGCCAGTGCGGTATGATTCCAACTCGCGGGCGAGTGTAATATAATGCCAACTTGAGCGCCAGTGCAATATGATTCCAAGTCGGGCTTGAGTGCAGTATAATCTCAACTCATGTGGAAAGTGAAGGCGTACAAACAGGCTACAAATAAAATTGTCAATCAAATAATTTCTATACCGAAATGGCGGGGAAGCAAGTTCCCCGAAGAAAAGTGGAGGTGTGCAGACGGGCTACAAATAAAATTATAATTCCAATAATTTATCAACCGAAATAGGCGGCGGAAGCTAGTTCTACGAACAAAAGTGAAGGCGCGTAGACAGGATATCTACGAAATCGATTCCTAAACTTAAGTAGGCAGGAAAAGCGAGTTCCACGTAAAGCTTCACTATATCGAGACGATCCGACCATGACCAAATATCGATATCGATTACAAAAAATATCGAGCTTCCACGCATATACGGGAGGCCCGTAAACGTGCGACAGTAAGCGAGACGATTATTTAAATAATTTTTCACCCGAAATAGCCGGGGGATACAGGGGTGTCGTTACCGGTATGGACGCTCTATTCCAGACCAGACCTCGATCATTAGTCCATCTGGAATTCCAGACCCCGCAAACCGAAAATTCACATACGATAAAATATTAATTAACAACTTAAACCAAAATAGTCGGGGGAAGCAAGGTCCACACAAATAAGGCAGTTATACGTATACGTAGGGCTCCCACCTTGCACAATGGAAATTTCCGGCCACCCCATGGAAGCAGGGGGGGGGGGCAATATAGAGCGCCATTTTCAAGGCGTTTAAACTCAAATTTCAACAGAAAACCATAGATATTTTTAATTCAAAATTCTCGTAGTTATACAGAAAACCTAATGGCGGGGAGAATAGGCCTACGAGAAAAAAATAATTATTTTAATAATTCTTAACCCCAAGCAGACGGGGATGCGAGTTCCACATGTATACGAGAGTGCGTCTGACGTATATACATGGCAAAATAATTATTTTAATAATTCCTAACCCCAAGTCGGCGGGGGATGCGAGTTCTACGCGTATACGGGAGCGCGTCAGACGTGTATACATGGCAAAATGATTATTTTAGTAATTCTTAACCCCAAGTATGCGGGAGATGCGAGTTCTACGCGTATACGAGAGCGCGTCAGACGTGTATACATGGTAAAATAATTATTCAAATAATTCATAACCCCAAGTAGGTGGGGGAGGCGAGTTCTACGCGAATATGGGCGCGCATCAGACGTGCATATATTTAATTATTTATCCATTCATACACGTCTGACACGCTATCGTATACGCGTGGAATTCGCATCCCCCGCCTGCTTGGAGTTAAGAATTATTTGAATAATTATTTTGTCATGTATACACGTCTGACGCTCTCCCGTGTAAGTGTAGAACTCGCATCCCCCGCGTACTTGGGGTTAGGAATTATTAAAATAATTATTTTGTCTTGTATGCACGTCTGTCGCGCTCCCGTATAAGCGTAAACTCGCATCCCCCGCCTACTTGGGGTTAAGAATTATTAAAATATTTATTTTTCCATGTATACACGTCTGACACACTCTCGTATACACGTGGAGCTCGCATCCCCGCCTGCTTGGGGTTAAGAATTATTAAAATAATAATTTTTTTCTCGAAGGCCTAGTCTCCCCGCCATTAGGTTTTTTGTGTAACTACTAGAATTTTGAATTAAAAATATCTATGGTTGTCTGTTGTGTAAATACTAGTTTGAAATTCGAGTTTAAACGTCTTGAAAATGTCGCTCTCTATTGCCCCCCCCCCTGCTCCCATGGGGTCGCCGGAAATTTCCAACGTGATAGGTGACAGCCCTACGTATACGTATAACTGCCTTATTGGTATGGACCTTGCGCTCGCGGCTATTTTGTTTTAACTTGTTAATTAACATTTTATGGTATGTGAATTTTCGGTTTGCGGGGTCTGGAATTCCAGATAGACTAATGATCGGGGTCTGGTCTGAACTAGACCGTCTATACCGGTAGCGACGCCCCTGCATCCCCCGGCTATTTAGGGTGAAAAATTATTTAAGTAATCGTCTTGCTTACTGTCGCACCTCTGCGGGCCTCCCGTATATGCGTGGCAGCTCGATATTTTTTGTAATAGATATCGATATTTGGTCAATGTCGTTTCGCCTCGATATCGTGAAGCTTTACGTGGAACTCGCTTCCCCTGCTTACTTAGGATTAGGAATCAATTTCGTAGATATCCTGTCTCCGTGCCTTCACTTCTGTCCGTAGAACTAGCTTCCGCCACCTATTTCGGTTGATAAATTATTGGAATTATAAATTTACTTGTAGCCCGTCTGCACGCCTCCAGTTTTCTTCGGGGAACTTGCTTCCGCGCCATTTCGGTATAGAAATTATTTGATTGCCAATTTTATTTGTGGCCTGTTTGTGCGCCTTCACATTCCCCGTGAGTTCGGATTATACTGCACTCAAGCCCGACTTGGAACCATATTGCATTGGCGCTCGAGTTGGCATTATATTGCACTCGCCCGCGAGTTGGAATCATACTGCACGCACTTTTGAATTAGAATTATGTACAGTTGTCGCGCTAGTTAGCATTATATGAATAGGAGGCGTCGATATAAATGTTATGATATATAAATATTACAATTTTTGTATAATGATGAAAATTAAATAAATATAATGGATAATTTTTTTTTGAAAATTAAATAAATATAAGGAAAATAAACCTGTTCAAAAATCAACTCCGACATCACTTCTTTTTGCATACTGTTATTGCCAATATTATAACTATGTCTGGTTCTTCATTAGAACTCTCTAATCTACTTTCCAATGGGAGTTCCTTGTGTTGTGTTGGTTTATCATTTTCATTGTGTGAATTAATTTGTATTTTGGTAATATCTTCTGGCTGTGGCAATCGTGTTAATACTATTTTCAAGTCTTTTATCGATATATGTTTTTGTCTTTTAGGAGGTCGTTCTTCTATACACCTTCTTCTTTTAGCAACGTTACGAATGTTTCTACGTTCTGATGATTTTGAAATTTTTGACTTTTTACTAGGAGGCTCTTCATTGATCGGAGTTTTTGTAGCACTAAGTCGTTTTAAAACTATTCGTACTTCCTTCAATTTCGTAACATCTTTCGGGATCAAATTCTCATTTTTTGTACACTAAAATTATAAAATAATATTTAATTTAAAATATGATTCAAATAATGGTTAAAGGAATGTCAAATATCGACACTATTTGTGTCTTATTGATGATACAATTTTCGTTTAATTAATTGTCATCTTGAATGTTAAAAATTAAAACCTACAATTCTGAAACTGATTTAACCCCAGATCTTAAATATCTGAACGATTAAATCTTTAGTAGGCTAAGGCATTGTTTATTCGCAAAACCACATGAAATTCACAGTCGACCCTGGTTCAATCAATTGTTTAAAGAGGGTAATAAAAAGGGTAATTTTAAATTGATTATTGCCGACATTTTGACGGTATGAGTCGAAAATTTAACAAATATCGAATCAATTCAATAACAACAATGTAAGTGAATGAATAAATAAAATAACAGGTAGTATCGAATGTTTCAAAGCGCCATGTACGAGATATATACAGAGTAAGAAATGATATATAGTTCAAAAATAAAATTACAATAAAAAAACAATATGGAATATAAAAACATAAAAAAAAGATAAAATGAACATAAAATGATAATGTTAGTATGAGAATATGATTGTAACAATCAAGTGAAGAGTAAAAATGAAAATGATAAAAATAATAAGAATGAAAGTGATGGGGGTAGAATGATGAATGAGTGTAAGAAATGTGCAATATGGGCTTGAATGACTACCATGATAATGCGAGATAAGTGAGTCGCTTTATGATTTATAATTTGAGCAATTAGAGGCGAGCGCGTCGACATTTTGACACCGATGGTGATGGCTGCGATAAGTACGCCTGAGTGTCGTTTGCGATGATCGAGTAGGCGAGCGTGCCTATGAAGTGGTTGCAGCGCCTCAGAGCCGAGAGCCAGTGCAGATTGAGTAGATGAGGGGTAATGTGTGAGCATGCGGGTAGGCGCCCGATGAAAATATGCACACAAGCCTTGAGCATGTTTTGTATTTTATCAATCCGAGTTTTTCCGAGATAATCATAAACTATGCACGCGTAGTCGGAACGCGGGAAAATCAAGCTCTTGACGAGATTTTTTCTGAGCGACATTGTGAGGGAGTGGCGGTAGGTCCGAAGGGTTTGGAGCATGCTATACATTCTGCACGTGACTTTTCTGGCATGCAGCTGCCAATCAAAAGTGGAAGTGACAAAAACGCCGAGGTTCCGAGCTTACGAAAAGTGGGGCAGAGGGTCGCCTTCGATGGTGGCTTGGGAGTGAGGCCTGGTCCTTTCTAGTGGTATAGAGCTCGCGTCCCAGGATCACAACTTTCGTGTTTTGGGTTACTGAGTAGTAGTTTGGGCATCCAGAGTGACGTTGGCGATTGCATGTTGGATTTCGCTCGGAAATAAGTGTACGTAAACTTGAATATCGCTTGCGTATATCACGATCTTGACCAAATTCAGATCCGCTGGCGGTTGTTAATGTACACTGCGGACAGCAGTGGACCAAGGACGATGCCTTGGGGCACACAGAACACCGCACGGAGCCAGATGGAGACGGAGCCATCCACATCTATGTCAGCCTGTAAGCGATTGGCAAGATAGTTAAAAAACCATCTTGATGAGTGGTTCAATACATTTAGTGATCTAAGCTTGGTACGTGCGGAATAAAGTGGAATACTTTCAAGAAGTTGAACAGGATCAAGATGGTTAACATTTGATCATTGATTTCCTGACGTACCCCATTGACGACGCCTACGAGGACAGTCCGAGTACTGTGCCCGCGACGGAACGCAACTTGACGCGAACAGATAAAGCCGTGTACTTCGAGGTACTCAGTTAGATGACCATGCACCAGGCACTTGAGAACGGTGGGTCGAGTGATCCTCCGAGCAAGGTGCATCAATCTGGTTCTACGGGAAGAAGTAGTTTCGTCACAGGGACGGCTCTAAGCGCTCGCCTGTGTCCGCGGGAAACCACGGGAAAGCCTGAGGCTTCAGTCACGCCCGGACTCACACAATACCTTGTTGAGTTTGAGTAGTTTGGAAAGAGGTTGGCGATGTGAAGTAAGGGTAGTTCACTTACCCTGATAAAGGGTGTGCCAGAAGGTGGAGAGGATTTGAGCTCCGGAAGAGGAACTCAGAGATGAATTTGGGTTTGTTTAGATAAGCAATATGGTCACAAAGGACCAGTTTTTAACCAGAGGTTAACAACAACAGTGTGCAAGAGAGTGTTAGTAGGGAATTTGTATACTTGCGCAAAAGACGAGTGGGAATATGCTCGTCCCTTCCTAATGCGCCTTGGACCTTACAGTAGTCCGATTATGAGGGCTAGTCCCAGAGAAGTCGGAGCTAGATCTAAAGGAGGAAAAAGATTAGTTCTAAGGTCTTAGCAATAGTGGCTGCCTGCTGTGCTGAGCCTAGGGACTTACAGAAAATATATTAATTACTATAAATCACGCGAAAAGTCATGCAAAATGCGTGCATATGACAACCATAGATCCAGCATGCATACATCTACGTGTCGCTCCATCGCTCTCAGCCACTCCACGTGCATGAAGTGCGACTGTTTACAGCGGAACCATTTGTAGGCCGAGATGGAACTGGCAAGACAGAGGCTGAGTGCTTACAGGTCTTACGAAATCAATATCCAGCAAGCATATATTCGTATATATTGCCAGCACCCATAACTGTCAAGTCAGCCGATCATTGGTAAAAGTACAAGCCGTAGTTAAAGGAAGCAGATCTCGCCTCTTATGGTCACAAGTGACCATTTGGACTCTTCAGAGCGAACTATGCTAGAGTCGGGACCGATAAATGGGGAATGATACTTTGCCAGTTATTCCACGGTTCTGAGAGCATTAGGAGCGCTCAGAGCTCACGATGAAGCTATACTAAACCTGACCACTCTGCCGTACAAATGAAAAAAGGCGATATCTACATGACGTAGTTCTGACTTATTTTATTTCTACGGCAGTATGAATTTACCCATATATTTCAGCAAATGAACCACGGCAAGTCATACCTTGTAACGGGAGGAGCATTGGATAAGTTCTGACTTGTCATGGTTCGTTTGCTGAAATATATGGGTAAATCCATACTGACGTATAAATGAAAAAAGTCATAACTACCTCTTGTAGATATGGCCTTTCTTCATTTGTACGGCAACACTGCATTAGGCTGCTTCAGTGGCATCGGGGGCTAGACCACTTCTTCGAGCGGTGGTCTCGCGGGAACAGTCCGAGGCTCTCTATGAACCTATATCCAGATGCCACTGTGAGAGGCTGTTTCAGCGGCAATGGGGATCAGGCCATGCGCGAAGCAAGCTCCATGAGATCACGCTCAATGCTCTCAGCGAAACTATACCAAATACAGCCCTAAGGATAGGGACAGTGGACGGGCTGCAGAGAGTAGCTGTTAAGGTAGTCATTAAGACAAATGAAGGCTAGAAGGATGGGAATAGCCAACTTGATGTTAAAATCACCGATAAAGATACCTGTGTTAAAATGAGGAACGTATGTAGAGAAGTGTATGAAGAAGTCGAGTAGATAGGAAGTGTGAGAACGGCGATGGACCACAGCGAAAAATATTCTTGTATTAGAGTTTTTTAGTTCTAAGATGAGATGTTGGGTCTTTCCAAAAGAATGAATAACTTGTTAATACCATGTATCGTAACAGTTGTCGTTAAATCAGAAAACGCAAAAGGTCGCACACATCTGCTACAACCACCATGTTCCGAGCATTCTTCCGACGTTCCCTGTTCAGGTAAGAAAGAGCAGACGGTGCAGGGTCTAAATACCGCACTTAGGAAGTCGCAGTAAATTGTCACATTGTCATCTGCTGCAGCATTTTGCCCAAATCAGAACATCTGGCATTAGAGCACTCATTTAGTGCTAAACATGCGCAGATGGCAGTATACAAAGGAAGCAGTGGGAAGATGAATAGGAGGTTATAGGATGTGCGTGAAGTTTGCAACGTTGCGACTCCAACGAAAATCCAATTCCATAAAATAATGATTTCAGCATGGAATCTATTCCAAACCAATAAGAATGATGTGAACAATAGGTAAAAACGTAAAAAACATAAAATACAACAAAAACTCCCTCCAGAGGGATTTAGAGGCGCAAAATCATGAGATTGCCAATAATTTTATTGTTGGAATCTGATTTGTAGTATGCAAGCTAGCTAGAAAAAAATTGGCATCCCCCCAAGTACCGCGGAACACCCTCAAACTACCGCTTTCGCAGGCGAAAGATAAAAAAAAATGTCATTCGGCCGTTTTCGAGATTGCCAATAATTTTATTTTTGGAATACGCTTTCTAGCATGCAGGCCCGCTAGAAAAAAAATTAGCGACCCGCCAAGTACCGCAGAACAATCTCAAACTACCCCTTTCCCTCTAGAAAAATAGAAAAAAATTCTAATTTCTCCTTTTTTGAGATTGCCAATAATTTTATTGTTCGAACACGCTTTTTAGCATGCAGGCTAGCTGGAAAAAATTAGCACCTCCTAAGTACCGCGGACTATGCTACAACTACGCCTTTTGCCGGCGAAAAATAGAAAAAAATTCTAATTTCTCCGTTTTTGAGATTGCCAATAATTTTATTGTTCGAACACGCTTTTTAGCATGCAGGCTAGATGGAAAAAAATTAGCACCCCCTAAGTACCGCGGAACACGCTCCAACTACGCCATTTGCCAGCGAAAAATCGAAAAAAAAAAATTTTAATTTCTCCGTTTTTGAGATTGCCAATAATTTTATTCTTGGAATACGCTTTCTAGCGTGCAGTCTAGCTAGAGAAAAATTGTCACCCCTCCAGGTACCGCGGAACACATTCAAACTACCCCTCTCCTTCTAGAAAAATCGAAAAAAATTCCATTTTCGCCGTTTTTGTGTTCCGCGGTACTTAAGGGGATGCTAATTTTTTTCTAGCTAGCTTGCATACCAGAAAGCGCATTCCAACAATAAAATTATTGGCAATCTCAAAAACGGGGAAATTAGAATTTTTTTTCGATTTCTCTAGAGGGAACGGGGTAGTTTGAATGTATTCGTATTCCAACAATAAAATTATCGGCAATCTCGAAAACGGCCGAATGATATTTTTTGTTATCCTTCGCCTGCGAAATAGGTAGTTTGTGGGTGCTCCGCGGTATTTAGCGGGTTGCCAATTTTTTTGAGCTAGCCTGCATGCTACAAATCAGATTCCAACAATAAAATTATTGGCAATCTCAAAAACGGTGGTATGGGATTTTTTTTATGATTTTGCGCTCCGAAAGGGGTTGTTTGGGGATGAGTTTTTGTTGTATTATATGTTTTCACGTATAAAAAATAAAAATTTTTCGAGTAATTCCGTTCTATACATTTTAACGTGAAGTTTTTTCTTAATCTGGCTGACGGGTTTCATTCTTTATTAAAAATACAATTATTTGATTTGTTGCTCGTGTGAGTGCCATGTATAATTTAAAAGTAATGCGACTTCAAAAAATTACTTCTCCAGCGTAACTCATTGAAAAAAAACAAGATTTTTGATAAGCACACGCTGAATTTTGAGTTTTGAGCTCCAAAAGCCAGCGTAATCGCTAGTTTAATATTTCAAAAAGATGTAGTTAAATTGTTAATGTGATATATTTAAAATTTCACACAATTTTGATATGATTAAACCAAATAAGTTTGTTATTTGTATGATAAAAAAATTTTTTGAGATACACGTGTAAGATGGTATTATTTTCTAAGGGAACTAAAAAATGAGTTATGCAAATTTTTTTGTATTATATAATAGGTAAGTAAGCCATTAATATTTGTTTCACAGTTGTTCTCGAAGAAAAATTTTTTTTTTCTTCAAACACCGAATATTAAAAGTTCTAGAGATATCCTCATATATCCACCCACCGGAAGACACACGATTGATTTCGAGTCATACTACATTCAATACGTTGAGACTTACTGATTTCAGAGTTGGTCATATCCGACTATTATACATTGGCTAATCCATGCCATCCATTAATAATACATTGGCTCTTCGTCCGCTAACTCCATTTTGATGTTGTATGGTTGTTTGTTATGGAAGTCAAAGAAAGTTTACGCACACGACGACGTCTACCGATTAACGAGACCACGTACACCGACGTACATACATCCACACCCCGGCCGAACGAACGATTTATTTACCGGACACTATATGCAATATGATTATCACTACTTATCATGAGTTTTATTCTTCTGATGGTTTACCAGTGATCCATGGTGTGAAGTAGTGCATTAAATATTCTTCCATATCTTCAAATGTGATGTTGAGATATTTGCTGTAAAGCCGAAAAATTATACTCACGGATTATAAATAAGGGGTACACGAACGCGTTTTATGCATACACACATTAACACCGGTCAGACGAATGATTACGTTACCGAACACTTTCGCATTTTATTAGTTTTATCCATGCTTATTATTATACTCGTTGGGTAGATGGATCTGCAGTAGATTATCCATCGTCAAGAAAATATATGTACTCTTTCTTCGCTTTTCCTAATAGGATGCTGTTGGTAAATTAGTTGTAATATACATAAACTTAGTCACGAAGGACTTCACCTATATATTCACAAGCATTTAATGGACCTAAAGTTTGGAACTTCGGAGTGCAACGAAATAAACAAGAAAATGATTACAATTTAAGATTATACTGATTAAAATTAATGGTACGTATTCATTAAGTCTTGTATCGTATAAAATAGCTTTATAACAAAGACTTAGATGACATTTCTAATGTTTAAACATTATGTACAAAATCATTCCGTTGCATTCCAACGATACAAACTTTAGACCTACGTTATAGGAACCTTAGCAACTAATACAGCGACCACAATACGAAAATAGCTGGAGAAACACCAGCGCCCACGAGGAGAGCGCTATCGCTGTACACAGATTTACGGATAGCTGCCGCTGAAGTGTCGACGTGTGGAGGGCCATTTTACACACTAAAATCGTGGAGGTTGTTATCAAGTAACACTGCAGTAACGTCGTCTTGCTAACCTCTCGCGCGACAACAGATAAACTGAGTAGTATGCCACCTACGCGTATGCGGGTTTTTTTAGAATTCTGATACAACGCGCCGCCGAGGATGAAAAATCTCCTGAAACTCGTGCGTGGTTTTCTATCTCCAAGGATGCAGCCAAACGCAGATAGTATACGCGAGTGTTGAAAGGTTACTCTCTGGCATTAGGGGAACAGGGTTATTTTTGTGTGGTACTTAGCCTGTGAAAGTGAAATTCGACAAGTAGACGTGCGTTTTATTTGCACATAGATGAAAACTGTTATCAACTAATCTTGGATTCTAATAAATTTTTCTGAATACCCTACTAAAAAAATTCATACGGGAAGTCATATGCGAACTCACATGTGATTGCATATGTGATCTGACATAGATCTCACATGAAATTTCACATGAAAATCATATAAGGTCGCATACGAGTTGATATGGGATTTTGGGACGAGATCTCATACGAGAACTCATGCGAGGAGTCATATGAAATCTCACACGAGTTTTTAGTGCAATCAAAATTTGTTAGAAACTCATATGAGGTCTCATATGACTTTCTAATCGAAGTGCCAGTTAACTGGAAACTCATTCATTTTGAGTGTATTAATACGCGAGCGGTTTCGCCCGCCCACCCTTAAGTCGTACGCTTGTTTATGTACATGGACGAGGTCTCTCTCAGCTGCGTGTGAGGCCACCATCCGCTGCCTAGTGGCGGTGCTTCTGACTGGAGAATCATTCGGAGTCGTATATAAAGACTCCCCTATTGAAAATATCCATGTGGATTTTACATTGATTTCCACATGGAATCCATATGGAATCCATATGAAATCCATATGGAATCTATACGGATTCCATATGGATTCCACGTGGATTCCATGCGGAAATCAGTCCCAAATCGTCCTGTGGATTTCCACATGGAATTCCATATAGATTTCTATATGAATTTTTCTACAAACATTTGTAAAACAAAATCCGTATGGATTTCCATGTAGTTTTCCATGGAGAAATCCAGGTAAAAACGATATGATCCATGTAGATTTCCATGTGGATTTCCATGTCGTAATTTAAATGTTTATAAAAATGTTTATTTATAAAATTTTTAAATTTTTTTACTAGGGATACGTCTTTTACCATATCAGTAAAGCATAAAAAATTATAAACTATAATTTCCTTTTATGTAATTCTTCGAAAAGATTCTACAGTACTTGTCAAAAATATGTATCCTAGTAAAAAAAAATATAACAATTTTATAAATAAACATTTTTATAAACATTAAAATTACCATATGGAAATCCATGTGGAAATCTATATGGATCATGTCGTTTTTACCTGGATTTCCCCATGGAAATCTACATGGAAATCCATACGGATTTTGTTTTACAAATGTTTGTAGAAAAATTCATAAGGAAATCTATATGGAATTCCATGTGGAAGTCCACAGGACGATTTGGGACTGATTTCTACATGGAATCGACATGGAATCCATATGGATTCCATGTGGAAATCAGTGTAAAATCCACATGGATATTTTCAACAGGGTCATACTAGACCTCACACGACCTTGTATGAGTTTCTATCAAACTACGACTAAACTGGAACCTTATATGAGATCTCATATGAGAACTCATATGATTCTCATGTGAAATCTCATGTGAGATCCCAATTGCGATCACATGTGAGTTTTCATATGAGTTCTCATATGAATTTTTCAGTACGGTAAGAACATTTATCCAAACACTATAACAAGCTGAAATTGATTTCCGTCGGATAAATATATGTATTTTTTACGAGCATTATCCTTTTAAAAGAATTCTAAACTTTAAAAATCTTAAAATCGTACAATATAATATATAAAATATAAGACAGCTGAATGAACAGTATGAAGTTGGGGAAATAAATAACAATGAGTAGAAAAAGAAATAATTATTACTATTCGAATAACTTACGTTTTTTTTCTGACTTCCAGTTTTATACTTACAATCCATTTTGATTGCAGGAGTAAGCCAAGGATATTGCTTCAAAATATACTTGCGTCGTTCATCATAATTCCATAACAATTCTTCTCCGTTGAAAATATCGCGAGAAGCGAAAAAAAAAATTCGTGGTGTATTGTCAATCTCTATTAGTTTTGGGATAATATTATAACTGTTGGACGAATGATTTACCAGTCTTCCTAAATGACCAGACTCTATTGATGCATCAAAGCTAAAATTAAATAATTTTAATATTTTTTACAGAAGATTACACACAATTTATCTTTTCTATTTGGTCTGTTGTTCTCATAAGGCAGATTTAGTTCATAAGACAATCAATAGATATAATATGATTGAAGACGCTACATTAGCATGTGAATATTTCTTCGGAACTTTTAACTTTTAGCTTAATACAAATTTCAAAATTTAATGTTGAGGTACATTTACTAGATTTATTTTTTCTGTTCTTGGTACCTCAAATAACAGTTAAAATTGTGGAATTCTCATTTTTAAACAGTATTTCTTGTACTGTATACTCATGCACGTACGAGTAAGTTTAAGTAAAACTGCGTTATAACATTTTTTCTATTTAATTTTTTTTTAAATGAATTTGAATTTTGTGAGATATACCGGAAATTTGTTCAAAAACATTTGTTTAGTAAGAAAAGCAATGCACCGATTAGACCTATTTATCGTTATGTATCTGCACCACGAAAAAATAATGATTTTTCAGATGGGGAGCGCATCTACGTTACGTTTGCTAGAAGAGCACAATTTAATTTCTATAGACGCGTATGTCATATTTTGTTCCTCTTAAGTCGAAAAATTTACTAACCCAAACATTATAATAACAAAAAATTTATTTTATAACAGACAAAAAGTATTTAATTTTAATTTTTATAAAAATACAGTGTCGTAGAAATAGTGCAATACATATATTTGGTAATAGTAAGAACATTGTATCGGACCATATTTTCCGAAAATTTAGCAAGGAGTGATAGCCTAAAAAATTAGTATAGCCTTCAGCAAAGAGATTTTTTTCACAACACTTAAAAGTTTAAAATTGTCTCTAGTTCCGTTATCCCATGAGCTTATCCTTGTTCAGAAATTAATCCTATTGTTGAATGTGTTACTGAAAGTGGATTTTATAAATATTTTCTTAACTTAGAGCTGAATATCTGAGAACCATTGTTACGGAACTGCACACATATGTTACAAAACTGTAAAAGTTTAAAGTTTTGAAGAATTAATCATATACTAATGAAATAATCTACAAGAGAATTATTTAAGGGTTTTATTCCCCGCACAACTGTTTCTTTAATTTTTTCTATTTCTAAGGTTACGCATAACCTACAATTAATAAAAAAACATTAATTAATAATATTTATAATATTTAATTATAAAAATAAATATATGTATATATATGTATAAAAATAAGATCTTAAAAAAAAATAGAATTTAATTTTGAAATAATTAAATAATTTACTTAATTATCTAAAACTTTCACCCAGTCATTGTATCACTCAAAATACACTATTTAGTATAAATATTAATATAAATATTCACAATATTTTCACAATATTTGCACATAGCAGAAGTTTAATAATTTCTTTATTTTTACTGTAAATAGCACTGTTAAAGTAGTTTAATTTTTCATTTTTTAAAGGCATTAGAGCATTGTTTTCGGTCAATAAAGTGGTTACAGGGGGATCGGGAGTAAAGTACCGTATGTCACACGGGAGCATAGTACATTATTCCCTCGGGGAAATTCCAGCCCCCGCTCGGGGCTGCAAACTTTTCCCTCGGGGATAATACTGCACTTTCCTCCCTTGTGACATAATGTACTATTACTCCCTCAATCGTTGGACATGCAAAACTCATTTTTTCATTTTTCAATTTTTTTCTCAAAAACTAACTAAAGGAATGGATTCAAATTTTTACATATTACAGCTATTTATATTCGACATTATCGCGAGGTCCACGCATATAAGAGAGCCATGAAGACATAAAACAATAAGCAAAACGATTATTTAAATAATTTTTAAACTCAAGTAGCCGGGGGACGCGAGGTCTACGAATATGAGGGAGTCATGAAGATTATATGCGTGGACCTCGCGTCCCCCGGCTACTTAGGTTTAAAAATTATTTAAATAATCGTTTTGTTTATTGTTTCATGTCTTCATGACTCTTATATTCGTAGACCTCGCGTACCCCGGCTACTTATTGTGCTTAATTAACAGTTATTTTATTATTCATATCTTATACGCGTGTGTATATCTTGTAACGGGAGGCCTGGGGAAATCTTTTGTAATTCCGCGAACCGAACCCTAGAACACGGTGCCGTCGAGTGCTACTTCTACGCCGAGCACTCGGGGTTGATGTTCTCTGGATCCCTGTTTACAAATGTCGAGTTCACGATTGAACTCGACTTTTCCGTGTGCCGGAAAGGGTTAATACTCGCGCTAGCTAGACGCGAGGCGCAGCCACTCAGAATGATCGTCGTCTTGGTTCGACGATCCCGCGGAGGCGGCGGTATCCGGGAGAAGGTTAGGTGAAGGTTAATAAATAACGAGTGGTCTTGGTTACATTCAAAACTATAACAAGATCTATTCTAAATTATCCTATACAAAATACGCGTCGCGTTGCGCGTTGACAAGAAGGCGGGGGATCCGCCGCTCGGCGCGGGCGGATCGATGTGATTGTTTTTCGCTGGGCCGGCGATCAAGACACCGGCCGCTCGCCGCTGCGCGCCGAAAATACAAATCAATCGCTGCGCGGAAAATAGGCGAAGAGTCTTACCGGGAGGGGAGTGCACTCCCCTCGTCGCTCGCTCACGAATCCGCTCCTGCGTCAGGCCTTATCCTCCGGTCGACTTCGGAGTTTTCAGGCCAAGTCCTAACGTGGAGCGTTCACCTACAGACGCTTCGGACCCCAGGAGTGGCTCGGATTGCTCACGTGCGCTGCTCTTCGTGGTCGGTACGTGTACGGGCGCTGCTCTGCACCGGTGAGGACGCACGATACCGTTTTCTTCGCGGACGATCAAATTAACTCGCGTACGCGCGGTTTGACAGCCCGAGAGAATCTGATTCAAAAAGAATCGGGCGCGACTTAGCAACGGTCAAAGTCGCGCCTGCCCCGCGCGTAGCTAACGCGAATACATCGTCCGAGCGATGTCAATACTCGCTCGAGATATACGAATTCGCGGGAACGAGAGCCTAACGGGTTCGATAGAATACGGAGGACCGAGATGCTTATCTTCTCCGTATTTTATCTTGGAACCTCGTTATAATCTATATATATTATTTACATCTTGTACACGTGTGTATATCTATATATATGTTTTCGACATGGCGTCGGAGGAGAAGGAGCCGCCCGATGCCTCTCTTAATAAATATTACAAGTGCCATCCCAGCATTAGCGTTGGGGCAGTGGTGTGCATAGTGTGTGGAAACTTCTACCATACTGATGAAATAGTTACAAAATATAACATAGGAAAACCAATTAAATTCCTCAGCAACTCATTTATTGTGTGCCAAGATCATCCTAACCTCTCACTAACCTCAAAGTTGCCATATGGCACGCTCAGTGAAGCAGCGTGGCAATTCATAGCACAGCTAAAGCATGAAAACCGTGAACAAATTAAACAAGACATTGTGAATAACATAGTGCATGAGACAACAGAAGAAAATGGTCTCAATAAAACCATATATGAAGATTACAATGAATCAGACTCACTGAAAATTGAAAATAATCTGCTAAAACAATTACTTAAAGAAACACAAGAAAAGAACGCCTTACTAAACGAATTACTAATAAAAGAAAGACAAAATAACAATTTTAAAAACATCAAGCCCCACACTTATGCAGAAATTTTAACAAATACTAAACCCAAAGCTAAAAGAGTACCAAAACTAATTGTTAAAAAAACAAACAACAAAGACAATATAAACCTAGAAAACACTGTACTGCATTATCTTGCTAAAGACAAAACAATCCAAACAAAAAAAGTGACAAAAATAAATAATGATACTATATTAATAAACTGTATGAACGAAGAAAGTATAAATGCAATTGAAAAGACCTTATCTAAAAAATTATCAACTAATGCAAAAATCAAAAAAGAAGAAATAAAAAAACCTATAGTGAAAATTATTAACATTGAAAAAGTGTTTAATGATAAAGAACTAGAACAAGACATTAATCAAAGAAACTTTAACAATATTGATGACAAGTGCAAAGTTCTACACATAAACTCAAGTGAAAAAGCTAAAACAATGAGTGCAATAGTTGAAGTAACGCCTACAATCTACAAACATATAAGAGACAATAAAAACAAGTTATTTATAGGGTTTCAAAATTGCAGAGTATTTGACATAATAAACACAAATCCATGTACTAAATGCTCAAGAGTCGGCCACAGTGGCAAAAAATGCGATAATGAGGACAAGTGCTACAAATGTGCAGGAAATCACGCAGCTGCTGAGTGTAAATGTGATACTCTTAAATGTGCAAACTGTGAATTTAACAACAACAAATACAAAACTAATTACAATATAAATCATAGTGCAATAGACAGTGATCAGTGTGAAGTGCTAAAACACAAAATAAAAAAATACATTGAAATGACAGACTATCCACTGCAGCCTACCTACCGTCGGTACTTTGGCAACCTAGAAATCGGCAAACAAAGCAATTCCCGCTCACAGCAATGGATAACTACTAGAAGAGTTAGATTAACGACCAACACATATGCCGGTACATTATCTCCAGCAACCCCTACATCTACAGCTCAACCAAGATTTGATACGTTAGAAAATGAAAATGAAAATGAATCTTGATTCTCAAGAGGTAATATTTGACAACGACCATATCACAAATAGTGTAACCGAATTAAATAGATGCCTAGCTACAGTCAAAGAATTAATTCTTTGCGTTAATATAAGAAGTTTAAATGCTAATTACAATAAACTATTAGTATTCTTAAACAGGCTTGTTACAAAGCCTTGTATTATAGTATGTACTGAAACATGGAAACTTGAACACTATGAATTTTTTAATATTCCAAAATATAGAATGTACTATAATGAAAGCAACATAAACTAATCGGATGGTGTAGTATTATATATAAGTGAAGACATCACAGAAACCACGGAAATTATACAAATAAATAAACTTAGAATAATGAACACGAAAATCACACTTGAAAATAACAAAAACATAACATTATCATCAATTTACCGATCACATGACATACATAAAACTGAATTCTTAATGAATATTAAAAATTTTCTAAAAATAAGCAAGAAACAAAAAAATAATATAATAATAGGAGACTTCAATTTTGATATATTAAACCAAGATGTTTTAGATCAAGACTTTTTACAAATACTATTAGAAAATGGTTACTGCCCAGGATTTAAAAGTATAACTAGACCATCAGATATTAATAACAATAGCAATGGCACCTGTATAGATAACTTTTTCATTAAACTAGACAAAATTAAATATAAAACCTACTTACTAAAAACACCTTTTACCGACCATTTTCCCATAATGATGTCATTAAAAAATATTAAAAAACAATCCAGTACCAAATTAGGAAAAAGATTTAACTACAATAAATTGGAAAAAACAGCAGGAACTATAAAATGGGCAGATATCTCATTAATAACAGATCCCAACCAAGCCTTAAATAACCTTATACAAAAAATTCAAACATGCCTAAACAGGTCAATAATTAAGACGCATAGCAATAAACAAAACAACATGAAACCGAGGAAAATTTGGATAACAAAAGCAATAATAAATTCGTGTAAAAATAAAGAAAAACTATATAATATATGGAAGAAGGATCCTTCTAACTCTGTAAAAAAAGAAAATTACAAAAACTACATTAAGATACTTAACCACATTATCAACCAAGCAAAAAAGGACCATGATAGAAAGCAAATACAATCAAACATGAACAATCAAAGGAATCTCTGGAAAATAATTAATAACAAAATTGGAAAAAATAGTAAAATAAATAACAACATTAATTTTATCATGGATAATAACAACAAAAAAATAACCGACTCAAAAGAAATTTCTGAACATATCAACAACTTCTTCTGCAACGTTGGTAAACAACTGTGTGACAAAATTAAAACTCCACCAAACAAAAGAGTAAGGCTGCCTACTAAGAATAACAAGAGTATTTTTCTATATCCTACTAATCATCAAGAAATACAAAAAACAATATTAAACATGGAAAATAAAAATGGTGGGTGTGATGGTATTAACACACTCTCACTCAAAGTTTTAATATCACACATCTCCGACCCACTGGTTCACATAACCAACTTATGCTTAGAGAAAGAAATTTGGCCTGATGCTTTAAAGATTGCGGATATTATACCAATACATAAAGCCAAAGAAAAGCATATGCCAACAAACTACAGACCAATTTCCCTGATCTCAAATGTTGCAAAGTATTGGAAAAACTACTGCATAGTAGAATATCATCTTTCATAGATAAATGTAACTTGATCTCAAATAAACAATTTGGATTCAGGAAAAATAGAGGCACTAAAGATGCACTATATCAAATAACTAACACAATCTATAACCACATAGATGCAAGCGACCCAATAGCTATTACATTCCTCGATCTAGCGAAAGCATTCGATACAGTAGATCATCAAATTTTGCTTGATAAACTATATAACTACGGCATCAGAGGTAGCGCATATAACCTCATAAAAAGTTATCTAAGTAATAGGAAACAAAGGGTGAAAATAGGTAATGATTATAGCCAATACAAAACTGTCTATATGGGAGTACCGCAAGGTACAATACTTGGACCACTGCTGTTCATTATTTATATTAATGATATGTTATCTTCAATGCCTGAAGATACAATATTGTCATACGCTGACGACACTGCGATCATAGCAATAGGTAAAACCTGGCAAGAAGTAGAAACTAAAATGAACGACTACCTACAAGAAATAGCCGACTGGCTAGCACTAAATAAACTATCTCTCAACAAGGACAAAACAATATACATGGAATTCGGCAGCAATTATAAAAGCACGCCTAAAAATATGAACATTTGCATACAAGGAAAAAACATCAAAAGAGTAGAAAACACCAAATACCTAGGAGTAACTTTCGATAGCAACATGAAATGGGATATACACACCAAAAACATATATAATAAGACCAAATACCTTACTTTCATTTTATACAAACTGTCTATTATAATGGACACAGACAATCTCCGTATGATTTACTATGCGTTGTTCCACAGTATCACCTCCTACGGTATTATAGCCTGGGGAGGCGCTTACGCAGGTAGAACCAAAAGCTTACAAAGCCTGCAAAACAGACTGCTTAAACTTATAAATAAAAACAATTTTATTTATGACAGAAATCCACTAAATATAGGGCAAATTTTTACCTTTGAGTCACTAATATTTCATTACAAAGAATTACAAGACAAATATATAGAATCCGACAAAGTAACGAGGAATAAAAGTATACCAATACCTAAACGTTGTAAACGCATCAGCATCAAAAACAGCTACATTAGAGCACTAACTACCTACAACAAACTGCCTAATGACCTTAAAACAATAACGAATAAAAAAAGTCTGAAATATAAAATCAAGATCTGGATAAAAGCAAACATCTAGCATAATAAAACACCCATGAATAATACTAATAATATTAACTGTAAACAGATAAAGCAACTATATTATTCACTAATAAAGATATCGGACACAGACCTCCCACATTGGAAGTCCATGGGGAGTTTAGAGTCCGATAAACTGTTACTGGATATAAGAACATATATATGCGCACACGGGTTATGCACACTACATTATAAACGTTCTCATCGTCGATTATCTAATTACAACTGGAACAAAATCCGAAAACTCAATATTAATCAACAAATTATCATCGAAATTGCAAATATGATTGCTAACAGGTGGACGCTCTCAGAGAGCAACAAAAATACAACTTTAAGCAATAAGTGTTGTGACTATCGTATTACTAACGGAAATAATGAAATAAAACATATACACTTTGTCAAAGAAAAATCCAAAGATATTGAAATAAAAAAGGAACACAACAACGAAAAATATAATCCCATAGAAACTGTATTTAGTACGATAGATAAAATGGCTGAGGATAACAATACAAAAACCATGTCAATGGAAGCAAGTGGCGCACCGGGAAAGCCTATACTGCAAGATAACACCTACCGCATGTCTTACGGAGATCTCAACTATCTAGGCTGTAATAAAGCACTACTGTATTTCGACAGAGGCATTCGAGGTAAACAAACATTTACAAACTCAATGTATACTCTAGAACAGCACCCGAAATACAACGATCTCATAGTAGTAGACGACATTGTTTTTACATCAACATGTAAATGTGACTCACCCAACCAACACAGATTGATGTTCCCACACTACAGAGTTACCTGTGCAGTGGGACTCACCTGCCCAACAAGACTAAACAGCTACGAAAGAATCATCTTTGCAAGAGACAGAAACGCATCCACGGAATCATTTACAACAGCAAGACAAATGTTGGTTAGATATTGGTGATAGAAGAAAAGTCATGAATAATGTGTGGTTGTCGACTTGACTCCGTAGCTGCTAGCTACGGGGATACAAGATCGACAAACAATCAGGGACAATACTTCAATTTAGTTTTAAGTTAGTTTAAGTCACCAGACCAGCATACAGGAAATACTTCCTCTGCTGGGTTACGCATGTAATGTAAAAATGTATATTGATATTATCGTAATACCTATGTACTTACTCTGGTTTAATAAATAAATAAATAAATAAATAAATAAATATTATTCACATCTTATACACATGTTTATATCTATATATATTCGGCGGCTCAGCGCCGCCTCGCGGTTGGGTAACAGAACTAATCGGCGTGTTACCCAAACGCTCTGTCCAAAAGTTTATTAAGGAGTACGCTTCTATATGCGTCTATATTCGTTGCTAACACGTCGCTTCATTGAAAATTTTTATTTTATTCGTTCAATTGCAACGTACTGCGGCTCATTTTGTTCCTTATGAAATTTGAGGAGGTTCGCGGTAACGATATTGTTGCATAACCCATCCGAACGGCGTTAGATCTCATTGTTTATTGAAATTCAGGAAATTCACATAGTTACGGATATGGATTTGGATGGTTATAAATATATACATGGATGAAATAAATTTATAAAATATGTCTTCCAACGTTCGCCCTTTTCTTTAGAAAACTTTACCTAACTCTCACGCCGAGGACATTTACGTAAGGACTTCAAGATAACTTTGGTAACAGCAATGCTGCGGTTAAACTGTTGGCCAACAAACCTTTGTTAACAGCAACTTGTGTTCATGCTGTCGTTAAACTGTTTATAACAGCGCACACTATTTTCTTGCAGCAATATTCTTGCTACTGTTAAACTGTTGGTATGAGTGCATATTATTTATGCTGTCATTGAACTGTTGGTAATTATAATAATGCATAATAACAGCATTTATTCATGCTGTTGTTTTATCTTTTGTAACAGCTCATAGTTATTATAGTAATGCATAAAACAGCATTAGTGCATGCTGTTATTTTATCTTTTGTAACAGCGCATACTGTTATCCCATTTATATGTAGCCCTAAACCTTATGAGAAAAAGCAAAGACTGAATGCATATAAACGAAGAGTCTATCGCAGCTATATTTGTATTTTATTCTGTAAGTTTGGTGCATAAATACTCTTTACTACTTATGTTTTTTGTTTAAATATGAAAAATTTAGAACATAACAAGACAAGTTTGGTTATGTTTCCTACTTTTTCTTTGTACTTGGTCATTTTGTGCCTAATAAAAGAAATTTTTGTTTTCCTTCTGAACATGACCATACTTTTTCTTTTGATGTACTGCTGTTCTTTAGCGATGTTGCTGTTTCTGCCTCCCTTACAGCGTCCCGTTGCTTAGCAAATCTTGAAGTACTTGGGCGAACATTACCAGTTGTCAATGCATATTTCAGCAACTGAGTTTTTGTTGTACTCAGATACTACGTTGACAACAGCCATCTCTATTCTTCTACTGGTATGTCACAAATACCCTAATGGAAATAAAAAATGTATATAAATATAAATAAGTGTATATTTGTAAATAAATGTATATAAATGTAAATAAATGTATATTTATATAAATAAATGTATATAAATGTAAATAAGTGTATGTAAATGTAAATAAGTGTATATAAATGTTGTAATTGAAACCGACATTTACATTTATTTACATTAATTTATATACATTTTTTTTCATAAATTTACAATTATACAAATTGTAGGCTCACTCCGGGTGTTTAAGGGTTTCGTTCGTGAGCACTTGTTTGCCAATTTCGAACCGTGATAATTAGTTATAGTAGTACTCTCAAAATGTTCGTTTTTCTCCGTAGCATTTCTGAGGTGAAGCGATTGTTACCATGTACTAGTCATGTTTTTAGTCTCATTTAAAGTTTATAATATAGTTGAAACTTATGAATTATATACGTTGTCATACATGCATATCGTGCATGACCGTTATATGCTCTATTTCTACCGTTTCTTTGTTACTTACTTTGTATTTGGACATTTATGTCCGTTTTTTTCTAAATAAATAAATAAATAAATTATTTACATTTATATATTTTTTTATTAAAAAATTGTATTAGACGACACAATTTTCAAATGTTTATATATTTTTTTATATTTATATACATTTATATACGCTTCCATAAAACTTAAAACAAAATCTTATATAGCGAAAATTAAAAAGAAATATTAATGCATATAAATGTATATACATGTATATATCTGTAAATAACTATGAATAAGTGTATTTACAGAAATAAAAATTTTCAATACAACTATTCAAAATGTAAGAACAAATATATAAATGTAAATAAGTGTAAATTTTTGTAAAAAAACATATATAAATTTATATAAACGTATCTAAATGTAAAAATTGTTCCAATTACAATTTTTATATAAACTTATTTACATTTATATTCATCTTTTTACATTTATATACATTTTCCATTTCCATCGGGGTACTACTACTTGACATAGTATCGTGAGCTTCATAAACTTGCTGATGAGCAGTTCTAACAAGGAGAGTCCACACCGTCTTGGAAAAGGATCTCAGTATTATTTTCACACGGGTAGGTAACAATCATATCTCAAATGGCTGCTGAAATTCGTTGTAAGTACTCTCCTTGTAAGTACAATATCCTGGGCACTGTCTTAGGCTTGATGTGCTTTCAACTGCAATTGGAATGCATTTATGGACAAGGCGGTTATGTTCATGATAGCACAGTCACTCTGGGGCAGCAAAACTTAAACTAATAGAATTAACACTTTTTACAATTTTTTGATTCACTAAGTAAGGACATCAGGACTTGGCTTCTGTACAACGGCTTAAATGACTCCCCAGCCACCCATCCACGAGACATACACTTCAATGTTATTTTTGAAGAGTGTCGAATCGTATCAGAAAACTGTGCACTAAGCTCTTGCTCTCCACAATCACTTAATACTAATTTTGTAACATGTTGGTAAGTCTTGTATGAAACACTGATGTTTCGGACTCCTACTGTATTGGAGCAGTACAATTTTCAATTGGTTCTCTAGTAGAAATTTTGATAGTAAAAGTGAACTATATCAGAAATGTACAATTTTGTATGATTTTATATTTGATCTAAATTTTTGACGGGTTTCTATATTATGGACATTATTCTACATTTTGCAAAAAAGTAAAATAAACATTTTGCAAAATGGCCTACATGTAGAAGCCGACGAAGCTGTATATTAGTGTACAAAATAGTAGAATAATATTTAAATTCATTTAAAAATAAATTTATCAGATTATACATAAATACATGGAAGTAAATAAATATATGTAAAAAATAGTAGTTTTGGTCCTAGACCGTAAATTTCCATTCCATGAAAGTTTTATTTTACGTTCTTTACAAACACGTATCCCATTTAATTATACACTGAAAAAAAAGTTAATGTGGCACCGCCACAAGTTACTGCAAGCATATCGTATGGGAGCTAGACCTATAAGCGTTTCGTTAGTAACCCCTTCTTTTATTGATATTTCAGGATACAATATTTTTTACGGTGTTTAAGTTTTTGAACGATAAATATTGCACATAAAGTAGGATATTCATAAATATTCTTTATCTTTATTGTAGCCAAATCGAATGGAAATCTTTTTAAAGCCTAATAAATTTATTCTGATGAATTGTAGATTTGGTTAGTTAATTTATGTTATAATTATACGAACGTTTACAGACATTTCGTATGGCTCTGAGACCTTTTCATTTGGAAGCTGCTGCACTACAAATTGCTGCAGTGACCTTATCCTGCACCCGAACTTTGTATGGCCGTGCCCCCATAATATTTTTTTCATTGTAATTTTCTTCGAGTATTACATATAGTCAATAAATAAACTTTAATCATGAAAAACATAGATAGTAGCGTTATAAGTAGAAGTTAAGCCCACACAGAACACTGAATTATAGCACATTCCATATTCACAAGAATTTTCCATTTTTTCTTTTGGTTGTCCCCAGGCCTGCGAAACTTGAAGATATTGATAATTTTGAAATTCTTGGTGATCTATATGAAACTGTATAAAACTGTATAAAAGGGGAAATGTATGTAGGAAATACTGCAGGCTTTTTTCATACGGGGGTATGACATGAAATCAAGTAGAAAAAACACAAACTATTCACGTCGACTTCTTTTCAAGACTAATCCCGGAAAATATTATATTAACTTCCTGGACATCCCGTAAACTCCATTAATTTATTTCCGGGACATTCCGTAAACATATAACATGCTGTTTTTTATGATTCCAGAAGTAATATGTTAATGCCAGGAAAAAATTTTAAATTATTTATGGGATCCCAGAACTTACATATGGCATCCCGGAAAAAGATTACAAATTATTTCTGGGATCCCAGAAACTAGACATTGTAGCCCAGAAAAAATAAAAACTTATTTCTAGGATCCCAGAAATTAGACATTACAGCCCAGAAAAAATAAGAACTTATTTTTAGGATCCCAGAAATTAGACATTACAGCCCAGAAAAAATAAAAACTTATTTCTAGGATCCCAGAAACATTACATCCCAGAAGCATGCCTTACGGATATATATATATATATATATATATATATATATATATATATATATATATATATATATATATATTGTAACGGGGTAGGTTTTTCCCTCAGTGCCGCAAATCCCCGAAGCGGAATTGCCGATGAACGGCGCAGCAGTTGACAGGCGAGAGCACTGGCTAGTGCCAACCCTCGGCGAAATCTCCTCACTCTAGTCTGCGCGCCGTCGCTCGCCGTACCCACCGGCGTTACAACGCGCGACTTCGCCGTCGCGCTGTCCCTCGCGTGCGTGCTTCCTCGGCTGCTCAGATCTGCGCAAGTTCCGCGTACTCGCACCTGCGGAGACCGGTGGTATCCTATATCGCCGCGCCACCGACGTGGAAAAGGGAAGGGAATGCGCGCCAAATAATAGGCGAACTCGAAGCTAAAAAGAAGACTGTAACGTTATTGCCCCGCGGGCGTAATAAGTTTAATACACGCGGCGCGTATCCTGTATACGCGCCGATACGGGTTGTAAGCCCGCGCTATATGTACGTGTGCGTGCGGTCACGCGCACGCACACGCAAAAGCAGCTCGCACCGACGTTGGTCGATCACCGCGCGCGACCGACACACACGCGCGCGTCGGTGAGCCTCGCTCGCTCGCCCGAGTCTCGCTTTCCGGACGCTCGTCGTCCGCGGGGAGAGCGCGCGCGCGGCCCTGGCCAGGACCTACCTTTCGGTTACGCGCGTTGCTGTTGCCGTCGGCATCTCTCTCTCTCTCTCTCTTGCCGCTGGCTTGGCTGCCTGAGGGTCCTCTGCCGCTGCGCAGGCTCGAAACAGCGTCTCTCTCTCTCTCTCTCTCTCTCTCTCTCTCTCTCTCTCTCTCTCTCTCTCTCTCTCTCTCTCTCTCTCTCTCTCTCTCTCTCTCCTTCGCTGGCAGTCCGGCCGCCGCAGGGGATCGACCGCGATGCTGACGGCGCTCTCTCTCTCCCACTCACTCGACTCTCTGCGCTCCTGCGCCTCGACTGCACTCGCGTGCACTTTTTTGGCACACTTGCACTCTTCTCTCTCTCTCTCTCGAGGCAGCCTATTGCTCGCGGCCATGGCCGAAACGATACTGCTCACCTGCTGCTTCGTCGGCACATGCAAGCATCTCTCGGCCTTGTCCTTCGCGCAAGGTTGAGAGGTGTTTACTTGTCGGGTATTAGTGCGTGCCGACGCGGTTTGCCGAGACTCGCCTCATGTCTCGTTCGCGCACACAGATACCCACGTACACGCGCAGGTCGTTACACCCCCCGTCCAGACGCCTCTTCAACGGCAGCGCGGGTTCTCCTGAAAGTGGGGAGGGGTATGGCACAAGAGAACAAAAACAATTCGCTTAACAAAGTAATGCGGGGTTAACCCCTCTCTTTATTGTTCCCCGAAGAGGAGGCTTACATCCGTGCTGACGGGTGTTTCGACCGTGGCTACTCCCGGTTGTGGAACCACGGCCGCGATCTATCATGTCGGGCGACGTTCGGGCACTTCGCGTCCGTCGACACGCCGGATCGCCCGCAGTAGGAGCAGCGGCGACGAGACTCCTCCGGCGCCGATATCGACTGGTGCCGCAGCGGCTCGCGGTGCGTCGGCTGGGGTCTCGGCGTGGCGCCGTGCGGGTGCTGGATCCCCGGCGGGTCGGGCCGTCGCGGCGTTGCTCGGCGGAGCGCCGCCTGGCGCTTCTCCTCCTCTGCCTCGATGCGCTTCTGGGCCAGCATCGCGTCGCTTTCGGGTGCCCGGATCTCCTCCTGGTCTTGCGCCGCCGCCGCTACGGCCTCACGGCGCTCCCTCCAAGCGCGCCGCGCCTCAGAGACCGCCTCGCGGTCCTCACGGAGGCCGTTGACGCGGCTCGCCCACGGTCCCGCGAGCTGTCGTCCGTAGGGCGTTTCGGCGGGAATGCGTCCCACGCCAGCAGCGCCTCTCCTTCCTCGGCCCAGGCGCGGAGGCTGCTCGCTTGCGCCTCCTCCAGGCGCTTCTCTAGCGCGGCCCAGCGGATCATCATCGGCGACCGCCGATCTGCCCTGGCCTCGCTCGGCGGAGCGGTCTCGGGGACCGGTGGTCCCCGGTTGTCGGCGGGGAGGGTCGTAAGGCTTGAGGTGAGAAACATGCAGGATGTCCTCGCTGGCATCCTTCTCGTCTATTACTCTTACCGTATTGGAGCCTGTTATCTCGGTCACCTTCAGTGGACCGGCGTACTTCGGCGCTAACTTCGCCGATATCCCTTGCGCTGCCGAGGAAAGGACACTGTTCCTTTTCAAGACGCGGTCTCCTACCGAGTAGGATACTTCTCTCCGACGCGCGTTGTAGTATGCCGCTTGTCGCCGGTGCCCATCGGCAATTTGTGCGGCAGCCCTCTTTCGCAGGCTATCGATATCATGCAGGCGCTCCGCCCACGTATCCACAGCCTCGCGTTCTCGTTGCTTAAGGGCCACGCGCTCTTGCTCGCGGCGAGCTGTCGCCGGAGGAAGCGGCTGTCTGCCGTAATTGAGGGCGGCCGGGCTCACGCCGGTCGAAGCGTGCACGGAGTTGTTCAACGAGAACATCAGCTTCGGCAGTTTCTGATCCCACTCGGCGTGAGATTCCTCGACGAACGCGACTAAGCGGGTCTTTAACGTCCGATTTACCCTCTCCACGGGGTTTGCCTGAGGGTGATACGGCGGTGTAGTCGAGTGATGGACGCCGACGTCGGTGAGGTATTCGTCCACGACTTTATTCTTGAATTCTGTGCCGTTATCGGTCAAGAATACCTCCGGAGTGCCGAATCGAAGAATCACTCTCTCCTTGAACTCTTTCAAGATGGTCTTCGCATTCGCTTTGCGTATGGGCACGCACTCCACCCAGCGAGTGAAGAGGTCTTGGAACACCAAGATATAGTCGTACCCGAGTTTACTTCTCACGAACGGGCCGGTTATATCTCTCGCAACTACTTGCCACGGTCCGTCGATAACGCGCTGTCCCATCAGACCCGCTAGCGGTCTTGTCTGATGGCACACTTGGCAATATTTCACGTACTTCCTCACTGCGTGGTACATTTTGGACCAGTAATATAACCTGGCCGCGCGCTCGTACGTTTTTTCTCGACCTTGGTGCCCGGCGGTCGGATCATCGTGTGATTCGCGGAGCATTTCGCGACGATGCTCATGGGGCACGACGAGTTTCCATGCCTCGTCGTCGGCGACCTCCGCTTCTACTATTTCATCCGCGAGAAAGCAGAACAATCGACACCCTACTACTTTCCACCTGGGATGGGTTGAGGGGTCGCGCGTCACTTCGTCCAGCCAGATCCGGTACCACTCATCCTTGGTACCGTGAACCGTGAGGGACGATGAACCGCTTCCTTCTGTCGCCTTTATACTCTTCGGCAAACCGCCGAAAAGGAATTAATAGAAAAAAAACGAAAAACCGCTGAAGCGCAACAAAAAAGAACTAAAAAAGGCAAAAAAAAATTTAACTATAGAATAACGAGAAAAGAAAAAAAGGACAGGTTCTTTTTTTTCTAATCCTGTTTATCGGTTTTCTATCTCGTTAATTACTACCTTAATTCGATAGTTATTCTATTACTTAACGCGACAAAAGAAAGGGAAAGTGAAAGTTAAATTCTCGTCGAACCGTCGATATTTACTTTACTCTCAGCTCTCATGTGCTGATCTTTCCCGGTTCAAGACAATGTTTATTATTCGCACACACACACGCTTACACTCGTAGTTATCGCGCGCTCGCGATGTTTTCGTACGCGGCGCGTCGCGATTATTCGCACCACCCGATTCTACAATCCGTAGAAAAAAAACTAAATTTCCACTCCAATCAAATTTCCCGCACGCTGGTCGGTGGGAGGTAATCGTGTTTCCACACGTGAAGGGCGCCACTTGTAACGGGGTAGGTTTTCCCATCAGTGCCGCAAATCCCCGAAGCGGAATTGCCGATGAAAGGCGCAGCAGTTGACAGGCGCGAGCACTGGCTCGTGCCAACCCTCGGCGAAATCTCCTCACTCTCGCCTGCGCGCCGACACTCGCCGTCGGCTGCCTTCATCGGCAGCCGTACCTACCGGCGTTACAACGCGCGACTTCGCTGTCGCGCTCTCTCTCTCTCGTGCGTGCTTCCTCGGCTGCTCAGATCTGCGCGAGTTCCGCGTACTCGCGCCCGCGGAGGCTCGTCGTATCCTATACCGCCGCGCCACCGACCCGGAAAAGGGAAGGGAATGCGCGCCGAATAATAGGCGAACTCGAAGCTAAAAGGACGACTGTAACTTTATTGACCCGCGGGCGTAATAATTTTAATACATGCGGCGCGTATCCTGTATACGCGCTGATACGGGTGGTGCGCCCGCGCTATATGTACGTGTGCGTGCGGTCATGCGCACGCACTCGCAAAACCGGCTCGCATCGACATTGGTCGATCGCCGCGCGCGACCGACACACACGCGCGCGTCGGTGAGCCTCGCTCGCTCGCCTGAGTCTCGCTCACCGGACGCTCGTCATCCGCGGAGAGAGCGCGCGCGCGTCCCTGGCCAGGACCTACCTTGCGGTTACGCGCTTTGCTGTTGCCGTCGGCGTCTCTCTTTCTCTCTCTTGCCGCTGGCTTGGACGCCTGAGGGTCCTCTGCCGCTGCGCAGGCTCGAAACAGCGTCTCTCGCTCTCTCTCCTTCGCTGGCAGTCCGGCCGCCACAGGGGATCGGCCGCGATGCTGACGGCGCTCTCTCTCTCTCTCTCCCTCTCACTCGACTCTCTGCGCTCCTGCGCCTCGGCTGCACTCGCGTGCATTTTTTCGGCACACTCGCACTCTTCACTCTCTCTCTCTCGAGGTAGGCTGTTGTTCGCGGCAATGGCCGAAACGATACTGCTCACCTGCTGCTTCGTCGGCGCGCGCAAGCATCTCTCGGCCTTGTCCTTCGCGCAAGGTTGAGAGGTGTTTACCTTTCGAGTATTAGTGCGTGCCGACGCGGTGTGCCGTGACTCGCCTCAGGTTTCGTTCGCGCACACCGATACCCGCATACTCGCGCACGTTGACGCGCAGGCCGTTATATATATATATATATATATATATATATATATATATATATATATATATATATATATATATATATATATATATATATATATATATATATATCTAAGGGGGTTTATAAAGCCCGTTTTTTTATATATATAGAGGTTTATCGAGCCCAATTTTGGTTATGCGGCCCGGGCTTCATAATATTCCTAAATATAGGGGTTTATGCGGCCCGACCTAGAGTCTATAACCCCAGGGTCCATTATTTCTTTAGTCACTTGCTATAGGGAACTCTGGGCTGTAGGTACTAATATACAGTGTTGGGCCTCATAAACCCCGATAAGCATGTCTATATATATATAGGCGCGCAAGCATCTCTCGGCCTTGTCCTTCGCGCAAGGTTGAGAGGTGTTTACCTTTCGAGTATTAGTGCGTGCCGACGCGGTGTGCCGAGACTCGCCTCAGGTTTCGTTTGCGCACACCGATACCCGCATACTCGCGCACGTTGACGCGCAGGCCGTTATATATATATATATATATATATATATATATATATATATATATATATATATATATATATATATATATATATATATATATATATATCTAAGGGGGTTTATAAAGCCCGTTTTTTTATATATATAGAGGTTTATCGAGCCCAATTTTGGTTATGCGGCCCGGGCTTCATAATATTCCTAAATATAGGGGTTTATGCGGCCCGACCTAGAGTCTATAACCCCAGGGTCCATTATTTCTTTAGTCACTTGCTATAGGGAACTCTGGGCTGTAGGTACTAATATACAGTGTTGGGCCTCATAAACCCCGATAAGCATGTCTATATATATATAGGCGCGCAAGCATCTCTCGGCCTTGTCCTTCGCGCAAGGTTGAGAGGTGTTTACCTTTCGAGTATTAGTGCGTGCCGACGCGGTGTGCCGAGACTCGCCTCAGGTTTCGTTTGCGCACACCGATACCCGCATACTCGCGCACGTAGACGCGCAGGCCGTTACAATATATATATATATATATATATATATATATATATATATATATATATATATATATATATATATATATATATATATATATATATATATATATATATATATATATATATATATATATATATATATATATATATATATATATATATATATATATATATATATATATATATATATATCTAAGGGGGTTTATAAAGCCCGTTTTTTTATATATATAGGGGTTTATCGAGCCCAATTTTGGTTATGCGGCCCGGACTTCATAATATTCCTAAATATAGGGGTTTATGCGGCCCGACCTAGAGTCTATAACCCCAGGGTCCATTATTTCTTTAGTCACTTGCTATAGGGAACTCTGGGCTGTAGGTACTAATATACAGTGTTGGGCCTCATAAACCCCGATAAGCATGTCTATATATATATATAAATATGTATACATACACATATATCTATAAATCTCTATATTATATAGTCGTAAGCGTTATTTGTGTCAGGCAGACCCCCCTCGCCCACCTCGCCTCCTGAGGCCCCCCCCAGCCCCCCCGCGCACCCCCTTCAGACCCTGCTCGTGACCCTCTCAGACCCCCCTCAGACCCACCTCATTTAAATGTTCACTTAAAAGTTTATTTTTTTCATGTATTTTTCATATGTTTTATTAATAACGTAGTATATACAGATGTAACGTCTAAGAGTAATTTTGAATTCTTAATTTCTGAAATAAAAGAGTAAATTATTGAGAAAATTACATTAATTATATATAAAAATATATTTTATGTATATTTCATATATTATATAAAATTAATAATTTATATTTTTCATATGTTTTATTAATAGGGTAATATTTATAGATGTAACGCTTAAGAGTAGTTTTGAATTCTTAATTTCTGAAATAAAAGAGTAAATCATTAAGAAAATTACATTAATTATATATTAAGATATATTCTATTCTATTTTTTCCACATCACCTTGGAGGTAAATAGAAAGATGCGTTTTATTTTTAAGTGGTATACCCAATAGGCCTAATCCATAATGAATTCTATCCAAGATTTAAATCTTTAAGAATGTCGATGAAAATTGTTACTCAGAGGTTTTCGAGGCCATAAAAAGGATGCAACCATAGATATGTGAAGCTTACGAAGAAGTTGACGATCTCAAACATAATAAGATGGTAGATATTTGGGTCCCATGGAAGCAGCATGGAGATTACAAGAATTTCCTTTATGTGGTAGAAGTCACACCGTAATACGTTTAGCAATTCACACCGAAAATAAACAAAATATAATTTTCGAAGAAAATAAAGAGGGAATAGCTTTAGATAACTGGAAAACAACATTAACTTCGTGGTTTGAATTAAATAAAAAAGATAAAAATGCAAAAAATATTAAATACGTTAATATACCAAAATATATTTTTAAGAATAAAACTTGGATAAAACGTCAACGAGAACTAAAACATATTGCTATAGGACGTTTAAATGTAGTATCTTCAAGAGATATTGAAAGATTTCATTTAAAATTAATTTTAAATCGTGTTAAAGGCGCAACATCTTTTGAAGAATTACGTACATTTGAAAATAAAACATATAATACCTACAAAGAAACAGCAATACAAATGGGTCTAATCGAAGATGAATTACAGATTGACAAAATTTTTTAAGAAGCTTGTAATATAATGTTACCTGTTCAATTGCGTACATTTTTTACTTGGTTTTTAATAACAGACGAAATTAATGGTAATACTATTTGGACAAAATTTAGTTGTTGAAAAGGACGTTTCGACGTGCTCTCTTCCTCCGTTTCCCCACTCCTCACTTACGATAGGAGGGAGAGCCGCGCGCACTGCGGCGGCGCTAGTCAGTTCGGCCGTAATCGCCGATGCGTAAAGACGAGCCTTTGTATAATTAGATTAATAAAGTTGGTGTGAGAGTTATAAGTTTATATCTCCGTATTATTAGTTATTTACACTGGCACATCTCCCTATAATCCTAACAGGTTATGGGCCCAGTATAATACGAGATTAATACGCTTCCACCGCGCACGCGAGTGAAAGAGAAAAATATTTTGAAAATTGTCGGGTGTGAAGGAGTGAAGTCACAAAAGGGTGATGCAGTTCAGGTGCGTTGGAGAAATTTTTAAAGGCAGCCAAGGTCTTTCAAAGGCAGCGTCTAGAAAGGAAAAGGTAAAGAGGATGGCGTGCCAGGGAGAGAAGAAGGGTAGATCTGGTAGGAGTCCGTCCACGGGAAAACACCGTAAGTAACTCTAAATCATAAGAAATTCTCTCTCCGTGAAAAACAAAGGTGCAGGTAGTTCGTGTTTTGCCTTTTCTTTATTTCTTTCCTGACGAACAAATTCCTCAAATATTTCGGTGAAGTGATAAAGGACGAGCGAAATCGGAAATTCGAGAAGGGAGATTGACGAAGCGAGGACACGCGTACGCGGGCTCCGCAGATTCCGAGAATTGGGCGCGCTGTGACCGGCACGAGCGTTCGGGATTCTCGGAAGGAGGGAGAGAGCTTGATGCCGCGTGGAGAGAGGGGCGCGGGCTGCGGCGCAGGCGACGGCAGTGTATGAGTGCGGACGCGTATCCTATACGTAGAGTCAGCCAGCGCGGAAGAAAGAGAAAAATCAAACGACGGCGTGCGAGTCGGCGAACTCACGAGCGCGTGGTGTGTTAACGCGCAGGCAAGAGAAGTTCGAAGCGACCAAAACAAACGTCGCACTGAGCTTTGACTTTATGACATTGTTGATGCACCGAATAGTAAGCCGTTGAATTGTGATGAAACAATTTAGATATAACCGGGCGTGTACTCAGGTGTGAATGTAAAGCATTTGTACGGAAATAAATCCCACGCATATGCAAAAGCAAAGATAATAAATATACTAAAATTTATCTGATGTTCCGCAGGAAAAAGATCACTAGAGGAAGTCTGGGACTATTTTAAAAAAGCTTTCCGACTGGATACGATGCACAAAGGAGAAATTATAAAGATAGCTATCGAGGGAGAGGTGATACATGTGTTACCGGAGAGTGGTGCAGGATATATATCAGGTGTGAGAAAAATATAAATATATGTGAGTACAGGAGTACATGTATTAAACATAAAAGAGTACAGCTGTGGGAGAGTTTTTTTTTATTAAAAGGGAGAGAAGGTGTGTTTAAAGGCAAGGTGTGATGTCAATTGGAAAGTTAATTACTTAAAGCGCGCTAATAAATAATCGAGTAATTAAATAAAGGGAATATAAATTATGTGTAAATAGATAAATCTGAGTACTAGTACTAAACTACTAATTCAATTAAAATCAAAATCTCACATACAGAAATTTTAAATTAATTTACACCTTTTCCTAATAAAACGAGTGGGTCAACTCAGTTATAGGGCAATGCATTCTTTGTTTTGTAGCTGGGACGACTAGAGATGTGTGAAAGATATCTAGTGTTCGGATACTGACATACATATTAATTGTTATTAGCCATACTAGTGTTCGGTCAACTAATAATAATAATAAAGAACACGGCAAGGAGTAAACAAAATTCCAACCTTCACTTATAAATTATTTCTTAACAGAAAGAAGAATGTTGGAGCCAGAACAATGGGAAGAGCTGCTGACCTGGAGCAAGGAACAGGCGGAGAATGACCTAATGCTCTTAATGCCGCTGTTCAGAAACCACTCGAACGAATCCGTTGCTGGAGAGGGAGAGGACATTGGAGAAAAGCAGGAAAGAGAACTCCTGGGTGAGGATGAGGACAATAGTAAGGAAGAGGGTGAGGGCCAATGTAAGGGCACAGATGAAGGCCAGGGTGAGGACGAGAGGAAGGATAATGGTGAGGCCAAACAAAACGTCGACGGTAGCCAAGTGACAGAGGTGTGTTAACCTCAGGTTAAAACCGACATCTATATACCCTCAATAACCCTCGATAAATCTGACATTAAAACTAATAACGAATCTCAAAACATAGTGGTAGATCATGTACAGAGGCAAGATGATGAGATGAGTCAGTTGATGCAGGTCATCAATAAACACTCACAAATGCATGCCCTCATACTTGCCAAAGTGGAAGAGATGATGAAAGGTATGAGTGTGGTGACCAGCAATCAAAAGATACTGGACCAGAAACTCGACGCAGACAATGATAGACTCAGACAGGAAAATAAGAGTTTAAAGCAGAGTTTAAACGATGTTAAAGGATCAGTAGAGAAACTGTTGGGTGAGAAGAACCAGGGTGAGACGCAAGATGCTGATTCTCAGTCGAATCCACAGGTGAGTAATAAAGTGGATAAAGATAAAAACCAAAATTCAGACAAGGGTTTGACACCGGGGCATACCGAAACAGACTTAAGGTCTAAAGTTAAAAATATAGTAATAAATGAATTTCTAAGTTTAAAAAATATTGATTCAAAAAAGGGTGTGAATAAAAGGCGCGAATATAAATTAAATAATAGCATGAAATTTGAACATTTTTAAGACTTCTTCTCATCAGAACTCAGATCGTGTAATTTATTACATGTTATAGAAAAAGGAAAAAATAATGATAAAATAGATGAGAAAAATTTAGCAGAACAAAAATTTGAAGTAAGAGACATTCTGATAAATAGAATTGATTCTTACTATTTTGCTAAAATAACACATATAAGAGATCCTATAGAAATTTGGAAAAAATCAAAGAAATTAAAAGGTGCGAACATAATGTAACTTCACATATGGTGCGAAAATAATTGTATAGTTTAAAATACATTGTTGGAAAAGTAAAAGCTGCAGAATTCATTGAGCAGTTTGAGGATCTGATAAGAAGTTATGAAAATGCCCCGGATGCCACTTCACTGTCTGAAGGGGAAAAGAGAGATGCATTCTTTAATGCTGTCTTGGTATCAGTACCTATATACAATCATATGAATTTTCAAATAAAACACTGAGTGGGAAAAGCTTATCATATGATCAATTAAAAAATTTATTGTTGGAGGACGAGGCCTTGAGAAACCAGACAGGAGCGCAAGTACAGCAGGTGAGAACAGACCTGTCAGGGCTCACTACACCAACACAACCAAAAGGGATAACAGCTACTGTTATAATTGTGGAGAAAACAACCATATGGCGAAAAATTGTTCCCATCCTCAAGGTGCGAAGGTGTGCTATGGATGTAACAAAGTCACAACTCACAAGAAAAGGGACTGTCCGATCTGGAAAGAACAGATGAAGAAGACCGGACAGCAAACAGAAAACCCAGGTAAAATTAATATGTCTGGCAAGCGAGGTATGAAAAGAAAACAGATACAGTTTCCTAGTAACAACAGTAATAATGGTGTAAAAAGAGGAAGTTTTATGTTAGAGGTAGAGGCAGAGGTAGAGGGAGTAGTGTATATAGAAATAGTGGAAACAGGGGACAACAGTCTACCCAAACACAAGATATGCAGACTGAAAATCAAGGATCAAGTAACAACAGAGGTGAGAATTCAGTAAAATCCAATGTAAATTGTAATAGTTTAAGTGCGTTCTTAGAGAATAAGGAAATGAGCACAAAAGAAAGCGAGGAGGGTGAGGATGTGCTGTTGTCAAAATTCCTTGCTGATTCTGGTGCTACTGAGCATTTTTCTAATTCGAGAATAATATTTAAGACATTCAATAATCTAGATAAAAACACAATAAGGTGTGCAAATAAAAATGAATCAGCTGATTTAAGATCAGAAGGAAGTGGTAAAGTAGAAATTATTTCAAAGAATGGAAAAATTCGAATTAGAAAAAGTAATATTTGTAAAGTCTCTCTCTGCAAGTCTTCTGTCCCTGCGAAAATTTGCTGAAATGGGTCTAAGCATCTATTTGGATGACAAGGAAATTGACATTTTTGACCCTTTGTCCAATGAGTCGTTCATAACTGGGGTTTATAAAGAACCTTATTGGATTATAGAATTAGAAGTTAATGAAAATACTAGTAATAATAGAAGCATTAAGAGACATATTTTTGCAAATTTAGCTGAGGAAGAGATGGGTGAGAATAGGTATTTTACTCGAAGTAAAGCTAAACAAGGAGAGACAGACAATGAAAAACTGACTGAAGAAATAAAAACAGTACAGTCAAGCGAGGAATCAGATAGTGGCAAGAAAGAAAAATTAGGTGAGTGTATGGAAATTAGCAATGAAATATTGAACAGAGGTACGAATTATCTAGTTTCGACATAACTATGTGTGATAGAAAGTTTCATGGTGTAAATGAATTACCACCTGAAAGTGTGCCAGTACAAGGTTCTCCATTTGACTATCAAAATGAACTTTTCGTTAAAAACAATAAAGCCTTATTATGGCATGTCCGGTTCGGACATGCGTCAGTAGCCTATTTAAAAGCTTTACAAAATAAATTTCCAGAAAATAAAGAATTGGGGCAAGCAATATTTGATGAAACTTTAATGAATTGTGAAGTTTGTAATGTAGCTAAAATAACAAGATTGCCATTTAATTCGGTGCGGAGGCGAGCGACTGAGCCATTACAAATAATTCACTCAGATTTAATGGGACCAATAAGCCCAACAACTTTTCCTACGGGATACAAGTTTATATCCGTGTTTATTGATGATAAAACGAGGTTAGCTATGGCGTACCCCATGAAAACTAAAACAGAAACTGGAGATTGCTTAAAGAGTTATGTGAGAAGTGCTAGAAACTTACTAGGCTATAATGCAAAGGTGTGTTATTTGAGGACAGATCAGGGAACAGAATTCACTGGTGGCTACGCCATTGAAGTTCTGAATGAATTAGGTGCGGAATTGCAACTAGCCTGTCCCGACACTCCCAGACATAACGGTGTTTCTGAACGTTTTAATCAAACTTTACAAAACAAGGTGAGAGCATACATGTACGATGCAAAGTTGCCAGAAAACCTGTGGGATGTAGCAGTGTATGCAGCGGTGTATGCTTATAATAGGACGCCTCACAAGTCAAATAATATGGTGACACCTCTGGAAGCTTTCGCTCCCCATCATAAGGCTGATATCAATCAAATTAAAAGATTTGGGTGTGTTGCTTACATCAAAGTACAAAGGAAGACAGGCCCCAAATTCCGTCCGGAAGGAAGGCGAGTTATATTAGTCGGATATACACCTACTGGCTTTCAATTTTCAAGACCTGAAGAAGGGAAGTACTATGAGAATAGAGATGCAAGGTTCAATGAAAGGCTAGTCTATGGTGATATCTACGGAAAAGACAGTATCATAAACCATGCAAATGACACAGGTGAGATAGATAAGAAGAAATGGTTCCTCAACTTTGAAACGGAAAAAGAAGTGAGTGATGACTGTTCAAAACCGGAGGGAGAATCAAAGCGAAAGAGAGGCAGACCAAAGAAAAATGAAAGTGTTACATAAAAAGGAGAGACAATTCAAGGTGCGAAAATTAAAGATAACAGCTTTGAGACATTAGATTTAGATAAGCAAGTAATAGCAAAAGCAATGCTTATTGAACTAGATAGAGACACAAATTATACTATCAAGCAATCTGACGATGAAGTATATCATGCCCTGCTAGCCAAGGTAAACTCTGATCCTTCCACTTACAAACAAGCCATACAATCTCCGGAAAAGGATAAATGGCAAAAAGCCATTAATGATGAATTGGAATCCATGAGCAAAAATGAGGTGTGAAAAATAGTAGGTGAGATTTAAAAATGGTGATAAAATAAACATACTAGATTCTAGGTGGATTTTCAAAAGAAAAATGGAACCAAGTGGTAATGTAAAATATAAGGCGCGACTGGTAATCAGAGGTTTCAAAGATACGAATCAGTATCAATTGAGTGAAACATATGCCCCTGTATCCAGATTATCCTTGGTGCGTACGGTGTTTGCCATAATAAACAAATACAATCTGGAGGTGTGCCAGCAAGATGTTAAAACCGCATTCCTTAATGGAAAAATAGATGAGAAAATGTATATGTCCATTCCAGAAGGTTCTCAACATACAGAATACAAACGAAAAACGAAGATGTGTAAAGTGGAGAGGGCTTTATACGGCTTACGTATAAGTCCAAAACGCTGGAATGACAGATTCACAGAAGCAGCTGTGAAGCTCAATCTCAAAAACTCTGACTTGGAACCATGCCTGTTTACCTGGCGCGAAAAGGAGAAATTTTTGATTTTATTATTATACGTTGATGATATAATAATAGTAAGCAACGATTCAATCAAATTACATGGTGTAAAATTGCAACTAAGCAAAGAATTTGACATGAATATTATAGGTGAGCCGAAAGAATTTTTAGGAATTTCAATCAGAAGAGACAGACAAAAACAGGTGCTGGAATTGTCTCAAGAAAGATATATTGATTGCTTACTAGAAAGATATGGGTTTGAAAACTCCCATCCATGTAAATCTCCTATGGTGACTAATCAAGTGGCAAATCGAGAGAGAAAACTGCGAGAAAGTAACACAGATGGTGAGTCAAATGGGATTGATGAGAACGAAATCAATGCCCTGTACAGAGAAGTAGTAGGATGTTTGCTATATTTAATAGGTGCGACCAGACCCGATATTAATTATGCAATAAACATCTTAAGCCGACATCAAGAAAATCCTACCGAAAATGAGTGGAAGATGGCTAAGCGTATAATGAGATACTTAAAGGGAACGAGACATCTAAAGCTGAGATATACTGGTGAGACAGAGAATATTCAAGCCTACTCAGATGCCAGTCACGGTGACTGTAAGGGTGCGTTATCAACTTGCGGCTATGCAATTAAAATGTACGGAGACACTATTTCATGGCGTACACGGAAACAATCCTATGCAGCGATATCTACATGCCGGGCTGAGTACGTGGCCATGAGTGAGGCATGCCAAGAGCTAATGTCTCTGCATAACTCTATCAATCTGATGTTGGAGAAATCGTTCCAATGAAATTGTGGTGTGATAATAGAGCAGCAATACCAAACGCTGAAACTATCGGTGGGAACAAACTTAGACATATGACTGAAATTAGAGAGCACTATGTCAAAGAATGTTCCAGGTTGAAACGTATAAAATTAGAATGGATAGGAACTAAGGATCAGATAGCTGATATTTTCACGAAAGCCCTTCGGTCAGATATGCATGAAAGGTTTATGGCGAGACTACTTAACGTAAATGCACCTTATAAACATTATTCATAATAACCCTTGTTTATGTTCCAGATAATTAAAACGGTTCGAGTGAGGAGCGTCGGTGGAACAAGTAAGGAGAGAACTGGTCAAAACGGGAGGGAGTGTTGAAAAGGATGTTTCGACAGTGCTCTCTTCCTCCCTTTCTCCACTCCTCACTGACGATAAGAGGGAGAGCCGCGCGCACTGCGGCGGCGCTAGTCAGTTCGGCCGTAATCGCCGATGCGTAAAGACGAGCCTTTGTATAATTAGATTAATAAAGTTGGTGTGAGAGTTATAAGTTTATATCTCCGTATTATTAGTTATTTGCACTGGCACATCTCCCTATAATCCTAACATTAATAAATATTTTACATAAGATTTTGACAATAATAAAAATAACCGATCTCTTCATCATATAAACGAAATTTTAAAAGTTAAAGAAATGTCTTGTAAAGATTTTGGATTACCTGAACCTGATGAAATTTTCGATACAAATAATGAAAATAATAAAGAAAATATTTTATTCTGTAAACAAATGTTAATAATTACTATAGTCAATTAAACACAGATCAAAAAACAATTTTTACACAAATATTAAATAATGAACATAAAATTAACTTTATTGATGGTCCTGGAGGTTCAGGTAAAACGTTTTTATATAAAACTTTAATTTATTATTTGTTGTCAATAGAACAAAAAATTATATCCATGGCTTGGACTGGTATAGCATCTATACTATTACCAAAAGGTATGACCAGTCATAAAACTTTTAGATTACCTTTAGATTTAAACAATATTGAAAGTGCATTTTTAAAATTTGAATCAGATAAAAATTTCGTGAAGTTTTTGCGATTATTTGGGATGAAACGTCAATGATTCCACGTAAAGCTTTAGAAATTGTTGATAAAACTTTACACGATGTTTGTAATAATAATCTACCATTCGGAGGAAAATTATTAATTTTAGGAGGTGATTTTAGACAAATTCTCCCTGTTGTTAAAAATGGTTCTAGAAGCACAATAATTCAAGAAACAATAAAATATTCAAATCTTTGGTCATTATTTAATATAATGTATTTGAAAACAAATATCCGTTCAAAAGATATCATGTTTGCTTCATTTTTATTAGATATTGGAGAAGGTAAATTTAATTCATTTTTTATACCTGATCGTTTTAAAACTAGCGATGTTTGTTTTAAAATATATGAAAATATACATTGTAGTATATCAATAAATAGAGTTATATTAACATCACATAATGAAGATGCAAATATTTTAAATAATAAAATTTTAAAACTATTAAATACTGAAGAAAATACGTATTATAGTTTAGATTATGCTACTCATAAAGATGTAGATTTATCTGATAATAACATCCATATGAATTACCCGATTGAAACATTAAACAATATACGTGAAGGACTACCACCACATAAATTAAAACTTATAATAAATACTATTGTAATGTTAATAAGAAATTTAAGTATTAACGATGGATTATGTAATGGAACACGATTAAAAATTACTAAATTATTTAAATACAACATAGAAGCAGAAATAATAACAAGTGAAAACTCTGGAAACATAGTTTTTATTCCTCGAATTACATTAAACACTGGCAATTCTTCATCATTACCATTTATTTTATATAGAAAATAATTTCCTTTAATATTAGCGTTTACTATGACTATTAATAAATCACAAGGTTAAAGTTTTGATAGTGTTGGAATATATATTAGATAACCATTATTTTCTCATGGTCAATTATATGTAGCATTATCAAGATGTAATAACCCAGATAAAATTTTTATTGAAAATAATTCAGAAAATAAAGAAGAAATTATAAATATCGTTTGGAAAGAAATTTTAGATAATTAATTTTCAAATATTTTTCTTTTTAGAATATGTCGACTACACAGAACGAAAGTAAATTATAAAAAACAACAATATATTTATTCGCTATTCAATAATAATAATAAATACATAATAAATTATTACTTTTAGACTATTTAGAATATGAACAAAATTATATGGAATACATGATTAATTTAGAATCAGATAAAATTATTGAAAAAGAAAAATTAAAAAAACTAATCATCAGTAAAAAAAAAACAAGAAAATAACAGAACAATAAAAACACAAAACTCAAAATTGGAAAACTTAAAGTTGACAAAATTTTAGAAGAATTTAGAAATCTTTCTTTTCAATAATTGAATTTTGTTTTTTAGGTAAATTTTTATATAATTATTAATTAATTAATTTTTTGAATTAATTTTTAGTTCATTAAAACAACAATATTTTTTCTTTCATTTAGGACAATGGAATATACAAATAACGTTGGAAAAATTTAAATAGCATAACAGAAAATATTAAATATAAAAATAAAAAAGAATAAAAAAACAATTCAAAAATTGAATAAAACATTTCGAAGAATTTTACTTATTATCAGGCAATTCAAATCATTTAATTAATAAATTTAATTTTACAAAATATATATTATATTATAAAAAAATATACTTTTATTGTATCAATTTTAATGTTTTCTGAAATTTTATAGTGACAAAGACAGTGGATTAGGCCTACTGGGGATACCACTTAAAAATAAAACACATCTTTCTATTTACCTCCAAGGTGATGTGGAAAAAATAGAATAAAATATATAATTTTCAATATATTTTCTTAATATATAATTAATGTAGTTTTCTCAATAATCCATTCTTTCGTTTCAGAAATTAAGAATTAAGAACGGCTCTTAAGTGTTATATTTGTATTAACTATCATCCATAAAAATATTAAAAATCTCAATAATCTATTCTTTCGTTTCAGAAATTAAGAATTAAGAACTACTCTTAAGTGTTACATTTGTATAAACTATCATCCATACAAAATATAAAAAATACCATATTAATACAACATATGAAAAATATCTACGTTGAAAATAAATAAATTATTTACTTTTCAAAATTGGGGGGTTGACGAGCGGAGCGAGTAGGGGGGTACCCCCTAGTAAATAAATGTATATATATTTTGACGGAGTTCCAGCATAAAATACGGAGAAAATAAGAATCTCGGTTCTCCGTGTTCTATCGAACTCGTTTGACTCTCGTTCCCGCGAATTCACGCATCTCGAGCGTTTGTTTACATCGCTCGAACGATGTATTCGCGATCTGCGCGGGGGGCTGCGCGACTTGGGCGGTTACAAAGTCGCGCTCGATTCATTTTTGAATCAGATTCTCTCGGGCTGTCAAACCGCGCGTACGCGAGTTAATTTGATCGTCCGCGAAGAAAACGGTATCGTGCGTCCTCACCGGTGCAAAGCAGCGCCCGTACACGTACCGACCACGAAGAGCAGCGCACGTGACCAATCCGAGCCACTCCTGGGGTCCGAAGCGTCTGTAGGTGAGCGCTGGACGTTAGGACTCGGCCTGAACACTCCGAAGTCGACCGGAGGATAAGGCCTGACGCAGGAGCGGATACGTAAGCGAGCGACGAGAGGAGTGCACTCCTCTCCCGGGAAGCCTCTTTGTACTTCCCGCGCAGCGATTTATTTGGGTATCTTCGATTCGCAGCGGCGAGTGGCCAGTGGTGCGTTCACCGGCCCAGCGAAAATAGATACCTTGATCCGCCCGCGCCGAGCGGCGGATCCCGTCTTCTTGTCGGCGCGCAACACGAGGAGTTTTTGATGTAAATGATTAATTAGAATAGACCTTGTTATTGTGCTGTGAAATAATTGAGGCTATTCTTCATTTATCGACCTTAACCTAACCTTCTCCCGGATACCGCCGCCTCTGCGGGAAAACGACTCCGCTGGTCGTTTTCATATCTGAGCGTAGCGACCGCGCGCTTTACTCTTTGAGCGCGCGCTTTTAACTCAGCGATCCAATTAGTTGGAAAGCGAAGTTCGCGTGCGATCTTCGCGTTGTTTTCGGGATTCCAGGAGCAGATCCCCGGGCAAGTCATTTTAGTCTGACACCCGCGGCACCGTGTTCTAGGGCATCGCTGGCCTGTGACTTTTTGGGATTTTACCCCAGAAGCTATCCCATTATAATATATATATATATAGATGTATGTAAGAGAGCAATGCCGCGCGGCGCGAGCGAGCGCCGCCGTGGTGCGGGGAGGGAGAGCGGTTGCCGCTCTGGTCAGACGGCCGCAACGCGCCGAACGAGACAGACATATGGAGTTTTGTGAGTGTAGAGTGCGTTCAATAATGCTTTTGTTTCATCTTGATTTGTTGCGTTTATCTTGTTGTCTTACCCTAAATTCCAACAGGTTATGGGCCGGTAAGATAACGACGCTTCCACCGCGCAAATAAGTGTGTGAGAAAACGCGAGAGAAAAAGTTACGTGTTTAGCCTTTGTGTCGTGGGGCGAGAGAAAGATTCAAAAGATGGAGAGAAATAGGGGCTTTTCGTGCTTGCATCACAGGGCACGGTACGCACTGGAGAGCGACAGAAGATTTTGTGCTTATTGGGGAGAAGTTTGCCAAGGAGACGCGAGACAGGGGCAAAAACGATGGCACAAGGCGAGCCCGGATCAAAGGCGAACAAAGGTATGTAAAAACACATGTATCTAGATACTAAGGAGGGTAATTGCAAAGGTAAAAGTGTTTAAATACAAATTGAGTAGAAACGCGAGTGAAACAACGCGAGAGGAGAAATTCGCAAATCAGTAGAAACCAAAAAAAAATCAAAATTGATGTTTGCGAATAGTTTAGCTAAAAGATAGAAAATTAACCGTATGAGGAAGTGAGTAGTAGATCAGAAACTAAGAAAAAGTGCGCGTGAAAAAATTGAGGGACGAAAAACAATAGCTAAAATCATAGAAGAGAAAAATACGACATAGAGAGAAATTCTGATGATTCTCAGAAGTAGCATAGGCGCGCAACAAGTTTGAGCGGGAACACGCACGTATGCGTGCGCGCGCAGCGAGCCAAGATGGTCGCCCGCGGTATCGCCTCGTGGCTGCCTTCCTTCCCGGTCGAGGCGAACGATGCGCCATGATGGAGAGAGAGAGAGAGAGAGAGAGAGTAGCGGGGGGAGGGAGTGGGCGAACGAGAGAGACGACGGCACGGAAACGGAGAGGCTCGTGCGCAGCCATGATGCGTATGATAGGAGGGAGAGAGGGAGACTCGGTGGTCGTAAGGTGGAGAGACGCACGCCGTGCATGTGTTGAGATTTCGAGTGCTGCTCGGAAGAGAAGCGTGCGTCGCGACAACATGAGTGTGAAAGAGAGAGTCGATGATTGCGCGGAGATGTGACCTGCAGCGCGACACACCAGAGACGGTAGCTGCGTGCGACGAAGCGCACGCGGCTCGAGCGAAAAGACGATGAATAGACAGAGCTGTATATGTATGCTTATACATATGCACATGAGAGAGAGAGGGAGAGGGAGAGAGAGAGACTATAGTCGCGCGAAAAAGGAGCGCGTAGCGAGTATGAGAAGTGACACTCGATGGTCGCGCGCGAGAGGGGCACCCGACGCTATAGAGTGTAAGAGAGGGGCTGTGTTCGCGTGGCACATCACGAGAGACGGTATAGCTGCGTGCGACGGGGCGCACGCGGCCCAAGCCAAATGTCGTAGAGTAGACAGTGCCGTATATGTATGTAAGTATATACATATACACTTGAGAGAGACTAAAGAGAGACTTGATGTTCGCGCGGAAAGGGGATGCGCGGAGTAGTACATGAGAGTACAGGAGGGTATAGGAGTAAGAGTCGGTAGCTGTGTAGCGACAGAGCGCGCGCGGCTCACCGCAGAATAGACAGTGATGTATATGTAAGAATATACATATACACATTAGAGAGAGAGAGAGACAGAGAGAGAGAGAGAGAGATTTTATTCGCCCCACCGGCAAAAATTTCAACTAGAATACATAATACTCAACACATAGTCTCGCAATACAAAATAATATTAAAATACTTATAAATACATCCTAATATTAACTTCTGTCACTGGTCTATCAACATTGTTACAAGTTATTGCTCATCACAAAGGGTCTTGGTGTTACAAGTTATTAATTCACAGTAGTTTACAACTAATATCATAATAAAATAATGAAATTGAACTATTATTGAAGTAAAGGTACATTTTTCCATTTTACTTTGTATTGATACTGTGCATGTAGTTAGCGCTATCGTTATAACGGCAATAAAAATATGTCCCAGCAGATAATTTATGGTACATCACAGTAGTTACAAAATTTATTGTAGCGGAAATTTTCATGACAGGAAAAAGTACAGTTTAAATTATTCATTAGTTGATACTGTGCGTGTAAATAGCGCTATGCGAGAATTGGGCCTTATAGCCAAGTCCACAGTACTTAAAATTAACAATATTATAATAAATAATTAATAAGACTATAAACTATGTTATATCGCGGCGCTGGTAGCTCCACACAAACAGCTGAAGGGAGAGGGGGGGGATAGGGGTCGAGATCAAAGAGGTGTTGGCGCACCGCCCCTCGGAATTTACAGTATGATGGAAGGTAGCGTAGAGAGGAGGGGAGAGAGTTCCAAAGAATAGTTCCCCGAACCTGAAACGAAGCAGCACCAGCATCAGATTTAATGGCAAGTTGGCAGAGTTCTGGCGGCATTCCTCTAAAAGTTGGACGCGGTTTGTAATCCGTGAAAAAGGCAGCTAGATACCTGGGCTACTTTATGCGTAGTACTTTATACAATACTAATGCTGTATGATACTGGATTCTGGATTTAACGCGGAGCCATCCCAACCGCTTTCTAAAGGGGGTGATATGCATGTCCCTTCTAACGCCGAAGACATACCTGACACATGAGTTATGCAGTCTTTGTAGTCTAATTAGCTGTTCGTTAGTCACGAAGGAGCAAACCACTGCACAGCAGTCCAGATGAGGCTGAACTAAAGCCTCGACTAACCGCTTGCGAAGAGTCTCGATGGTACTCGCCCTGATGAACCGCATACTATACAGGGCCCTATTCACTTTCTTAGCAACTAGGTTAATGTGCGGTTTCCACGACAGCTTACTATCGAGAGTAACTCCAAGACTCACGACCTCGCTACTGAAAGGGATGAGGACTCCAGACTGCAACTCAACACCCGGTAAACTCATGGAATTAACAGTATCACCCATTTTCGAATCAAACAATATGGCTTTAGTTTTTGTAGTGTTGAGACGCAGGCCAGCCCCCCCCCCCCCCCCCCCGCCCACTCAGGCACAAGTTTCGCTGCATCGGATAGTCGAGCGATACTCTCGAAAATCTTATCCTTGGTAGTATGTAGGTAGATTTGGAGGTCATCGGCATAGAAAATGTGCGTTAGGGCCCGCTCATCAAGTACGTTTTGAATGTCGTTAACATATAGGCAGAATAGAAGGGGACCCAGGACGGAACCCTGTGGAACTCCTAGATTTGTTTCTAGGTAATCCGAGTTACTTCTTATATTCGTTACAACATTCTGTGTTCGACCCTGCAGATATGATTGAATCCACAGAAGAGTCAACCTGGAAAACCCTAAGAGACAAAGCTTGTTGATTAATTTCGACAGAGAAATGGTGACAAAAGCTTTACTAAAGTCGAATAACAGCAAAAGTGTTAGTTGCTTTCTGTCTTTGGCCATTCTAATGTCGTCCGACAGTTTCAGCAGCGCAGTCTGAGTACTATGATGTCGCCTGAACCCGGCCTGGAGGGGATCGAGGATATTATTGCTATCTAGATACTCCCTAATTTGGTCGTGGGCGATCTTTTCGAGTACCTTAGAAAGGAAACAGAGCAGCGCTATTGGACGAAAATCTGAGGCAGTTGATGGAGCTACCGTCTTTTTAATCGCGATTATCTGCGCCTGCTTCCAAGATCCAGGAAAGATGCCCTGAGCAAAGAAGGAGTTGAAAATGTGTACGATGTAATTGCCAATAACAGGCAATGCTTTCACAACCACACTTTGAAAATGCCGTCGGCTCCCCTTGCCTGCGAAGAAAAATGCGATATTGCAAGAACTACATCATTTATATTCACCGGTTTAAAAGAAAAACCGTCCTCTCGAGCAGTAATTATGGTGTCCGTTGCATCTTCTAAGTTTTCAAGGGGAGAGACAGAAACTCCTGCAAAGTGGCTATTTAGCTGTCTAGGTGTGAAGCCATGGTAATCCTCCTCCGTTCGCTTAGGCAAGAGGCCGAGATTGCGCATTTCCTTCCATATATCCTTGTTCTCAGCAAGAGCGTCAGAGAGTTGTTTATGAAGGAATGTATCACGCTCTTGAGTAATACGCAAGTCGACCTCGTTGCTGAGCCGAAGAAACTCGTCAAGGAGCTGCACTCGCCCTGTACATTTGTAGTGTCGGCGGGTAGCATTTCGCTTGTCAACGAGTTGCCTCAACTGAGGACCAAGCCAGGGAGCATACTCATTTCTAATACGAATTGTTTTTACTGGAGCTAATTGATCAATTGCATGGTTAAGGTTTCAATTAAGTTTGTACAAAGCACCCTCCAAATCGGTTTCAATTGTGGAGATGTTTGCCCAGTCGCAGCGAGACAACAAGTCGCTCAATGACGATGGACTGAAGTTTTTAAAATTTCTGTAGGAGAACGATTCTTTAGGCGGTGCCGCTACAACGCTATCGATGGTGACATCTATAATAGCGTGCTTGCCAAAAGTAGGCAGCCAATCATTCTTATAGTCCAGTATGTTATCGTTTGCGTCCGTCAGTATGAGGTCAATCCATGTGTAAGTAGTGAGGGTCATATGGTGAGTATGAAGCGACAACTCATTGACCAAGCGCTTGATCGTTTTCGCGTCTGCGTCGGTTGCATCGCAAAGATCAGAGTTGAAATCCCCCATAATAAATTTCGAGCTATAGTCGCTACTGATATCCCATAGCAAATCGAACAATTCCGAATTTTTCTGCATCGCAACTTTAGGAGGCCTGTAGATCACGCCAACAAGGATCGGGGGTGAGTTGCCCTGCTGTACACTACAGAGTATGTACTCAGGAATACCTGGTTTTCCATCACACTCAGTATTTGACGATGCTAACTTTGTTATGGTAAAATCCTTGCGTATGTACAGCAAAACACCACCCCCATGGATGTTCCTGTCCTGCCTCAAAACTGTGTAACCTTTAATCTGAATGATACTGTCATCTACTGTAGGGCCGAGCCACGACTCTGCTACACCGGAGATATGGTAATAAGGATTATCATTCAAGAAGAGACGAAGCTTTTCAATGCGATGTCTGATTGATTTTATATTTAGAAATCCCACTCTAAGGGAACCCCCACCCTTCAACTCCCTTTCCGCAGTCAGTCTTAGTCAGGGACTCTGCACAGAGCTAGCGGCCTGTGTTGCTTCCTGCCTCTTAGTGATAGCAGTACGTTCATCATTTTTACTCGTTAAACTCTTTTCCGACTAATGTTGCATGGAAACAGACTGGCATGCGGCTTGGATGGCCTGTAGGTCAGCAGCAGAGGCAAACACATGCGCGCGCTCGCCCCCCTTGCGCCTGGCCAGGAATCTGCCGCCAGCATGCCATACATATTTGAAGCCCAGGCCCTGTGCAATGGGCTTCAGACTTTTAAAAACTTGAAATCTTTCATGGGGCAACAATTCATTGATAAATATTTTAGGGCAGGGCATGCAAGCAGCAGGCACCGGCTCAAGCAATTCTGGGTTGATGTCACTTGTTGTGAGGTAATTGAAGGCCAGCGCGCGCTTGGCCCGCAATACATCCCTGATCAATCCCGCACTGCTAAGCCTTACTATACAGGAGGGCGGTACGTCGGAGCGCGATCCCGAAACCCCCCCAGTCTCTTCGTCATTCCTCTGGGACGAGTCCCGGACACGCACGACCCGCGCTTCGAGAACGTTTCCCCTTTCAAGAGAAGGGAGAACAGTCTTGAGCACTGCGAAGGCGACCTCAATTGCTGTCTTATTTTTTATATTCTCATCATTCTTTAAAACACCATTGACGCTCACCTCGCAGAGCTCAGAACTTCCGAGTCGGCAATGACAAGGCTAGGCCGAGAGGACTGACGTTGTTCTTTGACATTATCAACTGGAGCAGAGCTACCATTACATAAGGAAGGTGTATAGTCTTGACTCTCTTTATTTTTTATTGCACCTGCGTGAGCACATTGGAGTCCCTCTATGCCGTTCAATGCTTTGTCCAATTTTGTCTTAATAGTACTATTCTCCTGGAGAAGCAACCTGGATTTGGCATTACATTCTTCAATCAGTGCATTTTGTGTATTTAATATCCTCTCTAAATCGGAGACTCTTGTAGTTAGTTCTAAATTAGAGTCGTGTTTTGTTTCAAGCATCGTAGAGGAATTACTGCCCGACACGGGGCTCCGATTCATGAGGAACTTCAAACTATCCAGCTGCCTCTTGAGTAAGTCAAATCGAGTAAATAGCAGTTCCATTGTGCTCACGGGGATATTGATGTGTGTCACACCCCTTAGATTGACGTCACCGAGAGGCGGAGACACCTCCTGGGTAGCATCACGCGAATCTAATAATTCTTCTTCCTTGGTGGTGGCGTTAGAACTGCGCTTCGACAGTGCATCGTTAGCACCCGATTCTGCAGAGATAGGCGACGCCTTAAGCATGGCGACCCGCCTATCACTGTTCTCCGCACAGTGTCGGGTGCCTGCGAGCAGTTTGCTCGCTCAGCAGCCGATGCAAGCCCCTGCGCTCCGGCAGCCTGTCGCGCACACCCGGCAGTAGATCCAAGCAGCGGGATAGACGCGCTAGTGGTGCTGTTATTGCGCGGTGAGCGCGTACCAGCTGGCGTTGTCGAGCCAAGTGGTCCGCAGGAGAGGGGGCAGATAACGTAGTGTTACGCGTTCGCTGCGTAGTGGTGCTCATGGCATGCTTGCTCACCTGCGCGGTCGTCTGCTTGTCACCTTTAACTGGTTTCTTCGATGCTCCCGGGAGCTGCTCCGAACTGTGGCAAAGCTCGCACAGTCCGTCCTCCTTTTTCCACATGCATTTTGAGTGACAGCTGCTGGCATTTGGGGCAACGACCAAGAGTGCGCGAGGAGATCTTCTTGCAGACTATACATCAGTTTCCCTCTCTAGATTACTAATTGTAATGCTCCAAAGTGAGCGTTACAAACTCCCCCTTCCAAGACCGAAGCGCGTCCCGCGGTTCGCGGCAGAAACTCCTAATACCCAATTCACAATCTCTATGAAATTCGTGACTACCGTACTTACATACTTGACAACGTCGATTGGTATGGACGCTTCCTATTCTAACGCTAGGCGCTCTTACGATCGCACACGATTCGATCACATTCACACTCCATTCGCAACATAGTTTTGTACCGATGGGACCGCAGCAGGTCATTGACTTGACAACAAAATCTTCGGCAACCCAATCTAGCCTTCGATGTCACGACGCGAAAATAAATGATACCATCTTAGTATTCTATGACGCACAAAAAAATATTACAACTAAATATATTCTACCACGCAAAAGAATGTGTTTCAAACTAAATATTCTACAACGCAAGAGGATATGCTACAGCCTAAGTATTCTATGACGCGAAAGAGAATATTAAAACTAAGTATTCTATGCTATAACCTAAGTACTCTGTGACTCAAAAATAAATGTTATAGGCTACATATTCTACAACGCAAAAAAAAATCATTTACCAACAAAAGAAAGTAATCTACAACTCGAACAATGGTTTGTTGTTCCGTTTACGCAAGCGACGTATCTTACTACGATTATGTAAGAAAAAACGACAAAATTCCTCTTTTCCATGGACAATGGAAAAGAGGAATTCTTGTCCACCCGAACGCAATAATACTCGCTTGAGCTGGTAAGTGGCCTTAAAAATTTGCTTTATGACGGGGAGATAGCCTTTTGAATTACATGCTGAAGCTACGGTTAATGCACGTCTTTCGTTTTCATGCGTAGCCATGTGGCGTACCTCAATATGTCCTAACTCACCTTTATTGCCATCTCACCAATACGTTCTTCATTTACAACCCCCATACTCACTATCCCGACAAATGGCAGCAAGTAAGCCCCCCCATTACTACAATGGCAATGAGTTGTACGAGAATTTATGCACAATTTGGGACATTTTTACCCATTGCAAAATTGTCTCGACACTACAACAAAAGTTTCGGTAAGTGTGTTTCGATCACCATGGGGTGGATTGTTAAGCGTAATTTCATCACGAAAATTTCTACTTATCATAACTATCTACCGAATCCTAGTAGCGCGGACTACAATTGTGCTGAGATTTCTATTTTTGGCGATAGCGATGATTATGATTCTCGAAATCGCTGCGTACCTCCTATTAACTTTATCCCTACCATCAACACCTATTCTAGGTTAAGGATTTGTTGAGCCATAGGGCCTTTACGCATTTATTTCGTATTCTACAACAACGAATTATGGGACAAACCTATAACACCGACAATTGTGCCAGGGATGTTGTATTGGAGGAAGGGGGGATACGACGCATTTCAGAGATCATATGCGATCTCCTTGATTCTTCCCGAACCCTTAGCATCGACGACTAATGTGCTAGGGTATATGTTCGGGTTTGGCGCCTCCTTTGATTCGGAAAGTCTCTCTACTGTTTTCTCCACTCATCGACTATAATATGAGGAGGAGAGGGCGGAATCGTTTTTTTTTTTTTTTTGGACATTCGACGACAAGATTCCTAGATCCAAAAAGGAACCATCCTAACTGGACATGTAGCACCGGCAATTGTGCCAGGGATGTCCTACTAGAGGAGGTGGTACGACATGTTTCAGGGATCACTCGCGATCTCCCTAATTTCACTCATGCCCTTAGCATCGACGACTAGTGGGCTGAGAGCTTTTAATTGTTTTAATTGGGACTAGTGGCTTGATGCCTCCTCTATTTTTGTAGAGAGAGATTCCGTAAGAATTTCAACAAGATCCATATGTTTCGATAAGGTAAGGGTTTTTCGATAAACTACAGGCATTTCGATAAAATACAGATGTTTCAATAAGGTAAGGGTTTTGTGCCTCCTCTGATTCAGAAAGTCTCTCTACTGTTTTCTCCACTCATCGACTATAATATGAGGAGGAGAGGGCGGAATCGCTTTTTTTTTCTTGACATTCGACGACAAGATTCCTAGATCCAAAAAGGAACAATCCTAACTGGACATGTAGCACCGGCAATTGTGCCAGGGATGTCCTACTAGAGGAGGCGGTACGACACGTTTCAGGGATCACTTGAGATCTCCCTAATTTCACTTATGCCCTTATCATCGACGACTAGTGTGCTGAGAGCTTTTAATTGGGACTAGTGGCTGGATGCCTCCTCTGTTTTTGTAGAAAGAGATTCCGTAAGAATTTCAACAGGATCCATATGTTTCGATAAGGTAAGGTTTTTTTCGATAAACTACAGGTATTTCGATAAAATACAGGTGTTTCGATAAGATAAGGGTGTTTCGATAAAGCCCTGATGTTTCGAGAAGGTCAGGTTGTTTCGATAAGGAGGTTTCGATAAGATAGAGGTGTTTCGATAAAATCAAGGTATTTTGATAATATAGGTAGTTTCGATAAGGATAGGTGTTTCGATAAGATTAAGAAGGAAGAGTTGAGGCGAAAAAGTTTCGGCATGGTTCGTGAGTGTTGGCACGAAAAAGGGCTCTGTTCTAGCGCTTACCTGAGGACGAAGGCGTATTCTCTTTTGGTGAAGAAGTCGGATGAGGGGTGGCACTCGACGCACACTCCCTCCTCTTCCTACAAAATTCGCTTCCACAAGTCCTTGTGTTAGCGGCCGACTTTTCACACTTAAACAAAACGTACCCCGCCTGGGCCGGGGGCACTGAGTATACCTATGCCCTGAGTCATGACAATTCCAACACCTATCCACTTTACAACTACTGACGGAGGTAGAGGCTACAGAGAGGGCAGAAGAATCGTTGATGGAGGAGGGCGCGTCTTCTTCCTTCAACTCAATTGGGCAGGCCGGCATAGGTTGGGTAGGGCCTAACACGCCTAACCGCCGGTACAACTCGACCTCAAATCGCTCTAGGGCCGCAGGGGAGAAAAACAGATCTTCCCAATTAATGCGTGCCCTCGCCTTCTCCAACTGTTGGTTCATTTCCTCCCTTAACTTAGCCTCTCTTCGTCGGAACCAGCTCACGGACGGATCTTCGATAGTTTGGGGAGGTGATCTCCAGGGATTGTCCCAGACACTGCGGGATACCGATGGCCCAGCTTCCTTGGGAAGGTCGGCGATATCGTGTCCGCCCATAATCGTTTGCATGGAGCGATCGCGGCGGAACACGATATCTTTCTCCTCCAGGGTTGGCTTGAGCCTCCTCCCTCGTCACTTCGCTACGGCCGGTGCCCCTGTCTCCGTCGCTGCACCCTTGATCTTCTCCTTCGGCTCTCCTCTTCTTTTGTGGATGGCCCCTTGGCCACTATTAGAGGCGGTTCTTGCGGACGGTAAGACCTGACCTCCCAATCCTCCCTCGAGCGTTGACCCCTCACTCCTCAACGGGTCGTATAATAATCCTTCCCACGGGTCATGTTCCCAGGGCTCCGAGGATACATCAGCCTGTGAAGATGTGGGCATCTGGTGCGACCGTCCACTCATGGCGGTGAAGTCATGCACGACAACCGGATAAAGAGGCTGATGTAACCCCAGTAAGCCCTGGTAAACAATCTGCGGGGCATTTCCGAGGCTCAGAGATGGATCAGTTGGCTGGGTCCCCTTTCCCTCTTCACCCCCCGATAACTGGCTATTGACCTGAGCGTCCGCCAAGAAATCGAGTTCGAAGATGGTAGCGCTCGTTTCCCCGGGGCGACGCAGAGATGGGTTGATGCCTTTTACGCGGCCTCTTCCCCTTCCTACCATCATTACGAAGGCCTGCTTCTGTGACTCCTGAATCTGCGGAGGGTAACGGGATATTTGTGTCACTTCGTACGAAGGGTTTCAAATCAGAAATGTGCACCTTCGAGATGCTGTGACTGTCTACGTCTTCCAACTCATATACGACTGGCGACAATACTTTCTGAACTAAGCAGGGTCCAGTAAATTTCGGTGCCAGTTTGGCAGCGAAGTTCTGGGCTGCTGCCGACAAAACGTGATTTCTGCGTACTACTAAATTACCAACTACGAACGACCGATCGCGACGATTTTTATTATAATATTTGGCTTGCTTGTCATTGGCGAGCTGTAATTGTTTTTGGACCAGACTGTATATGGCTGGGAAACGTCTCAGTCGATCCGCCCACACTTTCGAATCACCTATTTCCACCCGATTATCATTTTCCTGCTGTTGACGTAGATTCGGAATGGAACATGGGTTTCTATCAAAATTAAGAAAGGCAGGGGTCAACCGAGTCGACGAGTGTACTGTAGTATTAATCGCGTACGCGAATTCGTGGAGATGGATATCCCAGTTTCGGTGATCTTCCTTCACGAATATGGACATCACTGTTTTTAGCGTGCGATTCACTCTTTCCGTGGGATTGGCTTTCGCGTGATATGGAGCAATGGTGGTCTGAATGACACATAATCCTTTTAACGACAACGACATAAGGCTATTTGAGAATTCGGTTCCGTTATCCGTAACCAGGTATTTTGGGCACCTCCAGCTAAACACGACTAATTCATCAAAAAGCTTTTGAGATTGCCTGTGCATTCGCTCGACGGAGGGGCCGGGCTTCTACAAATTTAGTAAGTAAGTCCTGAAAGACTAGGACATATCGATACTGAGACTTGCTATGTGGGAATGGTCCCATAACATCAGACGCGACTACTAACCATGGCCCTCCGATCTCACGTTTTCCCATCAAGCCTGCTGGGGCTTGTTGAGACACTTTATGCAATTGACAATCTAAGCATTGTTTTACATACTTATTCATATTCTTACTTATCAATGGCCAAAAGTAAGTTTGTGCAACACGACAACGAGTCTTTTCCGCGCCTAGATGACCAGCGTGAGGAGCGTTATGACATACGAACAAGACTCGTTCTCTGTCTGCCTCCGGGACAACTAATTTCCACCTATCCAAATCAGTGACTGCGTCGTCGAAGAACTGATTAGGGCAGTGTTTATACAAGAGGTTATTCTCAATTTTCCAATCAGGGTATTTTGATGGTTCTTTTTCTACAGCGTTAAAATGACGCGAATACCATTCGTCTGGGTCCACAACTCCTACCACAGCTATTTCATCTACCTCATCATCGAAAGCTCGGGATAAAGCGTCAGGAACTTCGTGTAGAGCCCCTTTTCGATGGACAATTTTAATATTGTATGCTTTAAGGACGGTGGCCCATCTAGCCAAGCGTCCGGTTGGATCCTTCAAGTTATGGAGCCACAGAAGGCTGCTATGGTCCGTTATGACCGTGAATTCTTCCCCTAACAGGTAACCTCTAAACTTTTCGACTGCCCATAGTACTGCTAAGCATTCTTTTTCCGAAATGGTATAGTTTCGTTCTGCCTTCGTCAAGGAACGACTGGTGTATGCTATAGGATGTTCCCCATCCACGAATTCTTGGCTAAGCACGGCTCCTAATTGCCGATTGCTCGCGTCAGTTTGTAGTAAAAATGGTAGATTTAGATCCGGTCGCGCCAATACGGGAGCTTGTGTAAGCAGAAGGCGTAGCGTCTCAAATGCCTTCTGCTGCCCCACCCCCCTCCCAAGACCAACGAACATTCTTTTTGAGGAGATCGTTTAAGGGGCTTTTCAACTCGGCAAGGTTTTGGATGAATCTGGCGTACCACGTTACCATCCCTAGAAAACTACGTAACTGTCTTAGATTTTTAGGGGGTGGGAAATTTAAAATTGGTGCTATCTTGTCCGAATCTGTCTTCAATCCCTCTTTATTCACAACAAAGCCTAGATATCGGATTTCAGAACAACATAAATTGCATTTGTCACTGTTCACCTGCAACCCTACTTCTTTTAGATTCGAGAGGACCTTCAGTAATAAATCTAGATGTCTCTCAAAAGTATCGGTGGCGATAATAATATCGTCCATGTATACGAAGACTTGGGGTTGCCATTCTGGCCTGAAGATACTATCCACTGCCCTTTGGAAGCCCGCTGGGGCATTGGTTAATCCATACGGAAGGCGTGTAAACTGAAAGAGGCCCTTGCCAGGTATCGCAAAAGCCGTAATTTCCTTACTAGATTCCTCTAGAGGAATTTGATGATAGACTTGTCTCAAGTCGATTTTCGATAAATATTTAGCATTTCCTAAATTATCGAGTAGGCTATCCATATGGGGGAGAGGATAGGCATCATTCTTAGTGACTTTGTTAAGTGGACGATAGTCAATGCAAAACCGCATGCACCCGTCCTTTTTCGGTACTATCACTGAACAACTACTCCACGGACTTTCAAAGGGTTAAACTATACCCTCTGTTAACAATCGATCTACTTCGGCATGGGCCGTTGCTAAAAGCTTTGGCGACATACGTCTGACTTTTTGGTTTATTGGTGAGTGCTCTTGCACGTCAATTTTGTGGGGCGTTATTCGTGCGGTGGTTATATCTCCGCCCGAAGTTTCGAGAAGTGGATCTAATTTAACCCGTAAAAGTATTCTCTCCCCTTTGGATAGTTCAGCCACCCCGTCAATTGCTGCTACTGCATAAACTCTGCTCGGATCTTGATTTTTGGGATAGCAAGGATGAACGATACCTTTTGGAGTGTAACAAGTTCGCTCTGCGAAATTGCATTTGCAGGCGCTCCATGAGATCCATTCCCAATATAATTTCATAGTTAAGGGAGTTCGACACCCTAATACGAGTGGTGACTTTTTCTCCGTCTATTGTGAACGTTAGTTCTACCCGGCCTAGTAATTTCTCCGATTGGCCGTTTGCCAGTACCATGTAGGTTGAACAGGGTGTTATTTTAGATTTGATTAATTCAGCTGGTTTTGGGCCTAAGAACGAGGCTATGACTCCACTATCAAGCAATGCTGGAAAGACGCGACCATGAATTTCGATATTAACGTAAAGGCGATTGTCAACTTGTCCTACTGCTGCCGTTTGACACGGAGGCGTTGATGTAAAACATGCTTTGGCTAGATTTTTCTCCGATTGAATCGGAGATCCTACTGAAGCTAACGCGCTACTATTCGACGCTGACGGATTTTGTTTCTTGTCCTCCTCCGCCGTCCTTTTGGGTGCGCTGGAGCAGTTTGGACACGTTGCGACAACAACTCCTGGGTGTCCGCACCAGTAGCATAGGATCCCTCGCTTTTCCTTGCAGCCTCTTGCCCAGTGTCCTGGCTTTTGGCATACCCAGCACTTGTCAGCTGTCGTGTTATTTCTCTGCGCCATTTGAGGGGCAGGTGAATTGTTGTTAGCTGGCCGGCTGGTGCACTTTCGTTGACTCCTTTTTTTTCTCCTCTGCCTTGCTTGTTTGCTGGGCTGGCTTTGTTCTAGGTGCTGTTCTATTTGGTGTTGTTATATTTCCTTCTTGTCGTTTTGGTATTGGGTAGGCCTGAGAAACTTCTTTCACAGCTGCCACCTTATGTTCACTGTCAACTTCAGTTGTATTTATGACCGCTGTTTTCGTGCGCTTTTTCATTTGGTATGCAAAATTCGGAAAGAGCGACGATTCGGGAGTAGGTGATAGGTTTTTTCTTTTTCTCGCCTCACCTCCTCTCTTTGTCCCAAAATCTGCAGTTCTTCAAGTGTCTTGAACTGGTCCCTAAATATGAAGCGATAAAGCGATGGGTGCAAGTTTCTGTATGCCCTCTTGAGCTGTGCCTCCAAGGTCATTTTCGGTACGACTTTATCTAACAACAATCTTAAATTAGAAATAAAGGATGAAATTGGTTCGTCTGGCCCTTGTGTTCTCGATCTAATTTCTTCTTCCAGACGAGCTTGGAAATCAGGAACACCGTATTGCAAGCGAAGAGCTGCAAAGAAGTCGGTTATGGATTTCCAATTTGGACTCAGCGGCCTGGCCCAAAAACGGGCTGTGCCGGATAAAATCGACGGAATCAATTTTAAAATTTCCCCGTCTGTAACATTCAACGAGTACTAGCACTCTCTGATTCGTTCTATGAATTTCTCAACGTCTTCTTTGTATTTCCCAGAGAAACTGACCTGCCACTTTTGCAATAGTGTACATGTTCGAGTTTCTCTTTGAAATGTAGAATCAAGATTCGAAGAACGTCTTGACATATCTACTATTGAGGGTTGCGAAAATAAGGCATACAAAGGGTCATTTTGCGCAGAGCTACGATAATCAAATGGAAGAGCATGTTGACCATGTGCTGGCCCATATGCCATCGGAGGATAGTATCCGTGAGGTGGATACATAGGCGGGTATGGCCAAGGATAGCCACTATTGGGGGGACAAAAACCCATTCCACCATCAAATTCCTGGTGGGGGTCCTGCCCCGCGAACGACGATCTCGCATTTTCCACTAGGGGCTGTTGAGGGTTATCTCTCCTCACACCTTCCATACCTGACTTATTTTGCTGACTTATCGCCGCCTGAGGATTTTCTATTCTACGCGACGGAAATTGGTTTGGTAATGGTAGAGTATTCGCTTCTCTACTTGATTGGTAAGTCGAACCAGGAAGTTGAATGTTCGCTTCTCTGATTAAACTCGTTTCTGCCCGAGGAGGATACGACGACTGACTAGTTTCGATACACGAGTTCCTGTTTAGGTTACTTAGAGTCCGGTTCTACCGGAGGGTGGTTTTCGAAACGTACACGGGTAGTGTTGGATTGTGATGTTCCCAGTGGTGATATGTCGAATGTTTCGATAGAGGGAGGCAACGGTCGAGATTGTGATTGAGGATACGTTTCGATAAGTTGAGATATGTATTGGTTTCGAGAAAGGTACTGTGGATAATGTCCCAACCCACCAGAGAGGTTTGGATGGGTAGAGGAAATATGGCTATTGTTTGACAGAGTGTACATCGTGGTTTGGGCCCTCGGTAGATCATACAAATGCTGACTATTCGAATTTCTACTATCTGGGACTTTTGGTCTGGCCCCCTGCGGATGCTGTGTGGCACCAGTGCTCATCACTGTCATCAGCTGGCTGAGCTTGGAGGAGAGCCCAGTATAAATTGATTCATACATCCTAGGGGCATAATGGGTCGATACCACGCTAGAAGCTATGCCATTAATTCCTTCACTGTTGAGTTGGATGCTGGATCTTCTCCCTCCGAGACCTCTCCAAGTCCGGATTCGGTTGTCACGTCCATGAAAGTTTCATCATGCTCCAGTCCCGGCGCTAGAGATTCCCTGGAAGGATCATTATCCTCTATAATATTCCAGAAAGCTGATCTAGCCTCAAAAGTTCGACGCAAGTCAAATCTCACTAAACGGTCGATTAGTTCTGGCATACTTCCTTCTCTATTCAACCGACTACTCTTCAGCGCCTGGAACATTTTCTCTCGACTATACGATTGGAAAACCGATTCTAACCGATCCCTTTCGGCGGCTGCCTCCGACTGATTATCTTTCACGGCATTCGAAGCCATCGCGACTGCAATAAGTAACTACTTAATTTTATTCCTAACGAAGACGACTAAAATAATAAAATAATAACGAGTTTTATTATTTAGGAGTGAAACGGATTTCACCCTACGCTTTCGTAAGCGCAAATTCTCAGGAAGCAGTTTGGCTTATTTTCTCGGGATGCCAACTAAAGCTCTCATAAGTTCGAGAAATGAAGGAAAAAAACAAAATAAATGCTGGCCAATGCAAAGCCGAAAAGCAGAAAGAAGAATGCAATAAAAAAAATCTTCATCAAGCGCTGCTGTATTCTGTTATCGAAGAGCAACAAGCGCAAAAAAAGAAAAGAAAAAAAACAGTTGAAGTAAAACCAACTTAAAAGCAAAAGCAAAAGAAAACCAATCGAGGAAGAAAATTCAACAATCCAAGAAAAAAAAAATAATTTTCTGGTGTGCTGAGGCAAATCCGATTAATAACAAAGCAACCAACTCAATATCATTGTTATTACTGATCGTGTGCCCCTTCAACAACTAACTCTACTGCACTGACAAAAAAAAACTACTAGCTACAACTACTAACTGCACTCCATGTGCGCAGCACGCTAAAGAAAATTAGAAAATTGTCGTCACTTAATTTTCTTATTATACCAACAGCAACGAAAAAAAACGAATAGTTTCGATACTCACTTCGCTATATGCTAAAATAATTTAAAACGCTACTAACGACTTTAAAATCAATAGCAATAGCAAAATTACAACACCAAGAAAAAATTCAAGCCGAGAGCCAAACTACAATTCAATCTAAAGCCGAATTCAAAATTCAAATCGAAAGCCTACAAAAACAGAAAAAAACCAAGTCAACAGCCGAGTTCAAATTCTACTCGACAACCAAACTAAAATTCAAATCAACAGCCAAATTTAAAGTCGAACTGAAAACGAAGAGAAAAAAAAATTCGAACCGAACGCCAAATGGAAAGTCAGCTACGCAATTTACTATAACTAGTATGAAAACAGAAAATGTTTTACAATAGGGATGTAATTGTATTACTCACTAAAACTCTAGCAAAGGTACAACTAAGCTATAAGGTGAGAAAATGCTAAAGAGCTTTGGTTCCAACTGACAAGGGGGAGTAACTTCCGATTTAAACAAAATATTCACCGGCCATGGTAATTTTAGAATAGTATTCAATGGCAACTGTAATATCAATATACTATTTGAAAGTAATCACCGCTTTGAATACTGTTTTCCATAATGACCAGAATCTAAAAATTTCGACAAGTGATAATTAATGAATAACAATCTGTTAAGAATATTTCTTAAACACCAAGAAAAAAAAAGGTGCATATTTTTTTTTTCACAATTTTCTGCAATAATTTCGAAATTGTTTATTTAAGCAACACTGATTTTAATATAAATTTAAAAGCAATTATCTTTTAAATAGTTCATAAAAGAAAACAATAATTTAAGTATAATATTCCAAAATGATAGTTTATAAAATCTCTTATTCAGAAGAGAACAATTTTAAATTACTATTTAAAAATAATAATATTCACGATATATTATTTGACAGAAATAAAATTTCAAAGCTGAGTATTTAAGCGTGATAGTATTTCAAGTAATTTTCCTCAGTAGCTAGGCATAATAGCTGTACATGGGAACGTGTCTCGCACACAGCGGACTTGCGGTATGTAAACAAACCGAGTTTCGTATACGTGTATTATTCGTGTATGTCTCGAACATCTACTAATTATTTTAAACCACTACGTGACTACTTTAATTTATTCTATATTCGAGTTTACTAAATATAATTTATTTTTATTAACAGCAATAGTTCCCCTATTGTGCCTAAACTCCACCTAGTTGCCGCTTTGTTTCAAATAAAAACAAAAAAACAATTTTCTGTTTTAACTATGGTGTCAGTAATTAAAAGCCATAGGTACCGCATAAGTGAGAATATTTTTCCCCAAGCGCATAAATAGGTGTTTCGATAGTGTGAGGGTGCATTTGTCGGGTTGTTAATGAAAAGCATATATTAAAGAATGAGCAAGCAGATATGAATAAAAGAGATGTATAAGAAAAGAAAGATATTGTCAAATAATACTATGCATAAATAATTGAGATAAATAATTAAAATAGTAATGCTATTATTCGTGCAGAAATGCGCTGCGTTCTATGTCAATTACTGAAGCATGTTTCGGTACTATAATTGTGAGAGCTTGCAATAATGAAAGTTTTGAAATTTACTAATTTTCTACCAATTTTTCTGACTATAATTAATAATTTATTATTTGACAATTTTCTCCTCAACGAGATGTTTCGATATTATTTTTTTTGCAATTATCAATTTTTTAAATTTTCGTGATGAAATTGATTTTCACAAAAATCTTCTATCTATTTAGAAGACTTTTGTGACGCAACATCTACACAATGTCTCGACAAGATTTCTCTAACTACCATATGATAGAAAAGCGAGAAAAATGTCAAACATACAATGACCAAAAAAAAAATTTTTTTAATTTCAAAAATTACACACGCTCACAATTTTTCCAAAATGCCTGAACACTTAAACGTTTATCAGCGACGCCTGTTGCGTCGCCTTCTCGCCGCGACGCGAGAATTTCCAAAATGGCCGACTGAGCCGATAGCGTCGGTTCAGCAAAGGCAAAAATGGCTATCTACCCGTTTCTTTCTCTCACGCGTCGGTATCGCCGAATTACAATTTCTTCACTCGCGATTCGCGGGGCCCCATGTTCTGGGTGCCATTTATAACGGTGTACTTACGATTTATCCATGGTACAGCGTCATGAAGAATTCTCGCCAACAATAATGAATATCAATATTAAATTAACCATGCAAATATATGAGTTCGTAATTTCAATGAGTAATAAACGCAAGGAGATGGACAAGTAAAGGTCGCTAAATCATCAATCGTTGCAAGTAACAGTAAACTTGGACATTTATTAACGTGAAAATAAAACAGAATATCAAAATTCGCGAGGTATAATTAATAGAAATGTTGAGCGCCAGCTGGATCGTTCCCAGCAATCTAACTAATCCTATGTTTCGTTATGTACGCACGCGATGCGACGACTAACCGGTTTCGGTAAGACGGGACGCAAATTCAAGCGCAAGCACGCGAGTGCATGACAGAAGTTTCGGCAGGTTTCGATAGTAAGCGGACGATCCGAGAAAACTATGACTTTACCAGGCTCTAGGTGACGACTAGAGTCGATGCGCACGACGCGAGTGAGAGCCAAAAACACGTGGCCGCGGCCTAGTTAACTTACCAGCTCGAAGCTGAGACGAATGCGCAGTTGGCGGGCTCGCTGGCGAGGAACGGCGGCAGGAGGGATGTGCTGGGTCGCAGCTAGTGTCGTCCCCGTTGCTCGAAGCTGGGGCGAAGGCGCAGTTGGCGGACTCGCTGGCGAGGAACGGCGGTAGGAGGGATGTGCTGGGTCGCAGCTAGTGTTGTTCCCGTCGCTGTCCCCTGAAGATAACGTCGATCTTGCGAGTGGGCTGGCTGGAAGGCTTCCAGGCACACGTAATCGGGTATGCTCGAGCACTCGCGAACACGAATATCGACAAACCGCAGATGCTAAGCTATACTTTAAAGTGGCAGCTAATTCGCGCTGAGGTCCACAATGGAGTGGTCGAGCGTCACAAAGTGATGAAGGAACGAGCCGGCCGATCCCCGCGCGCTAGCGCCACCACTCGTTCGTTTTCGGGTACTAGACTCTCTCTCTCTCGCTCGCTCCCCCATGCTGTAAGCGACGGCCGCGCGCAGCCTGTGTTTACGTGCGCGCTTGCTCCCGGTGTTCTGCACGACGGCGCCGGCTACGTAATGTTGCGACAGCGCCGGTACATCAAGGACGAAGAGACAGGTGAAGCCCTCACAAGGTGTGCGGGGTCTCCAGCAGATGTGCTCTTCACCTCGACAACCATTTGGTACTTCCCTGGAGGAGGTTAGATTCTTCTACTTCTTCTGCTCGAAAGTGTCAGTGGATCTAGGTAGGATCAGTAGTTTTCTCTTCTAGCTTATTGTTCTTCTACTGAATCTCCCTCTTGTCTTGTTGCAGGTCACAGATAGGCGGACAGCGGGGACTGACATGCAGCAGCAGCCTCCAGAAGCGCAGCTGTTCACCCATGGGTCTGCTTCTGCAGTGCAGCACCGCCTTTCTCTTGTATCTCAGCATCTATCCACATCTTCCCCGGTTATACAAGGTAAGTTCTGTTCGTCCTTATCCGGTTTTATGCAAATACTACATTATTTTCCTTTATTTACAGGTGTGAGCAACATAGTCGCAGTGGCAGAGTCTCCAGCGAGGCCAGATGCGCCCCTGCGCCACCTCCTCCTGGAATATGATGTGTTCTTTCATCCTAAGTTTTCTCTATTCTGTTTATGTAGTTTCACCAGTGCTCGTCTTCTTCTTTACTAACCATCTTTTCTTTTTACAGGGTCACCTCAAAGCTGCCGCCTCCACGTGACAAGGAGAATCAAGATGAGAGTGGGCCCAGTTCACTCGCCTCGCAGTAGCATCGGTTAATATAAGGGATGGCAGGAGCTACGTCTTCTTCCTCAGGAGCGGGACATGGTTGCAGCACGAGGAGCTCGCAATGCTGTCTTCGCTTTTAGTTTATGTTACAGGTAACAGTGTTAATTACGGTGTCGTGTGGGTTGCTTGGGCCCTTTTCTGCCAAGCATTCGTTTTCTAACATCAAGTTTTTCTGTTCTGGAAATTTAGGAACCCTTATAGCAACCGCTGGGGTTTTCTTCCCTCTCTAGATTACTAATTGTAATGCTTCAAAGTGAGCGTTACAATAAATAATAGAAAGGTTCAAATTACAGGAAGTAGAACCGAAAATGACAAAACGGAAATTAGGGATAAGTTAGAAAACGAATCAGATTCTAGTGCAGAAATGAGTAAAACAATGCTGTGGCATTTGAGACTAGATCATATGTCAAATAAATATTTGATAGAACTCGCAATAATTTTGTTGAGAATATACATATTATATTGTACAGCGCGAGACACACGTATGTACACATGTGTGTCTCCCCACCCCATAACGTGTAAGAGCCGACGGGCGAGCGCGACGCTCCTGCAAACTTGTCGGTAGACCGAGAATGGCCCGCGCCAAGTGTAGTCATACTGTATCTTAAACTTAAGTCTCTTAAATAAACTCTTTTATTCTATCCAATTGTTGTGTCTTTATTCAACAAATTTAACCAAATTTTCCAGGTAAAAGAGAGGTTATGAGTGACGGAGATATCATAGAATGCGAGACGTGTCTTATTACTAAAAGCGTGAAGTTGCATTTTGACAAAACACGCAATAGTGTCGACAAACCACTTAGAAAGATAGCTCTAAAACACAATCATAATTTTGAGCAGTTTAGCAGATTGATTTGCGTTAGAGTTTTCAAGATACCGAGAAACAGTAACATTAAATTTGGAAACAAGTGTTGAAAGTTTTTCTAGTTGGGTACATTTTAACAAGGTACATAATCTATGTATCTGAACAAAAGAAACTGTTTGAACGCAGTTATGTGAATTTGATAGAAAATAATGTTTACAAAAACGTACATCTTAAAGACGAGAGTGCATGTACTGAAAAAGGGGAGTTTAGAGAGTCAAAAACACCCGAAAAGGAGAAAAGTCTGGAACCAACTAAGATCATAGAAACAGAGGGAGAAAACTGGGAGAAAACGATAGAATCTGAACTTAATTTTCTGTAGGAAAAAGGAGTATTGAAAGTTGTTACAAAGAAGGAAAAGTTTACAAACAATAAAATCGAGTCAGAAGAAATATGTAAGTAACGTGTTTGGCTATATGGTGACTAGCCAAGTAATTAATAGAGAGAGAATAAATCGAGAAGAAGGCGAGAAAAACAACTTAATTCCCCAAGAATTAGTAATGAGAGGTTGTGGGATCGTTGTTGTACTAAGAAAATTGCACGAAGCTCGAGATATTATACGTAGTTAATGTACTAAGTAGGCATCAAATTGAGCCCACGAATATTGAGTGAAAAGTGGCCAAAAGAGTGTTATAATATTAGTCAGGGGTTATAAAAATTTACTTTGACATATAGAGCAGAATCAGAAGGAATATTAGGGTATGCTGGTGTGAGTTTGATAGACTGTAAGAGCTCGCTGACTGCATGCGGTTTTATAATTAAATTCTTTGGAGACTCTGTGGTTTGGAGGACGTATAAGCAATTGAGTGTAGCTTTATCCACTTGTCAAGTTGAGTATGTTGCGATAAGCGAGATTTGTCAAGAGTGAATTTCGCTGCGAAATTCCGTGAATTTCGTTATTAGACAGAATTAGTACCCAATGGCATTGTATATGGCATATGGCAGCTTAGATTTGTGCTGAAACTAATGGTGGCAACAAATTGAGGTATATGGTAGAGAAAAGAAGCCATTATGTTAAAGAGTGTATAATTAATAATTGTATTAAATAATTGGACAGAATCAAAAGAGCAGTTAGCGGACATATCTACAAAGGTGTTGGAGAAAAATTTGCATGTTAAACTAACATATAAAATAGTTAATAAGAAATAGACTTAAATTTTGTTCTGTTCACAGGAGAAACTGATGACTGGAATGTACCTAGTCAAACTACAGGTAAGACTGCTCGGTATTATTAGATAAGAGGCTGAAGCACCAGTATAAACCAGTCAAAAGGAAGAAAATAATGCCGACGAAAGACTATTCATAGTCAGATGGACCTGTATTAGTCGTGAATCTAATTTATAAAATGTAGAGATAGGTGCGTTAATATAAAAACGGATCTTATTTATGTATTCGATGCTACTGGATTGAGAGGGAGCGTTGGGATTTATGTGATCAATCTGCGTAGCGTTAAAGTAGATATAGATTTATATCTATAGATGTATGTAAGAGAGCAACGCCGCACGGCGCGAGCGAGCGCCGCCGCGATGCGAGGAGGGAGAGCGGTTGCCGCTCTGGTCAGGCGGTCGCAACGCGTCGGACGAGACAGACGTGTGGAGTTTTGTAAGTGTAGAGTGCGTTCAATAAAGCTTTGGTTTCATCTTGATTTGTTGCGTTTATCTTGTTGTCTTACACTAAATTCCAACACTACACAAGAAAATGTTTTGTACAAAAGCTGAGTGTAGAGGGGGGGGGGCAACTGACCATGATATTGATCTTCAAGTCAATATTAAGATGTAGCCTTGACATAGACGTCAAGATCTAGGATAAAGATCGAAGAGATCCAAGAAGGACAAAGACCTATTCCGGCTTTACCCAGACACAACGACGAAGACGTGATAGGAAAGTATTTTGTTGGAGTGCTCAATTTTTCTAAGCCCCCTTGCCTTTCACGTTCCGGGGTGTTTTCTGTTGTCGTGAGTCCCCTCGCCTCTCACGTTCCGGGGTGCTTTCTGTTGTCGTGAGTCCCTTCGCCTCTCACGTTCCGAGGTGCTTTCTGTTTCCGTGAGCTCTCAACTTTAGTCTTTGAATGGTTCTGTCATTAGGATGTCGCCAATCTGGGTAACGCTCTGCATATCGTACGGCAGCAGCTCGGTAACTACCATGACATTCACCGAAAATTATCAACATATCAACAATTTCAGTTGGTGGGTAGTCTGCCATAATTTTTGACAAAAAATTTTTGTTAAATTGGAAGCAAAATGAAAAATTATAATTAAAACTTAAGAACAAATTATTGAACTGTGGACAATAAAGAGCGGACACTCCACAAAATAATGTACGTCTGCGGTATTAAGGGGGCTAGACATCTTTTTTCTCTGAAATAAGAAGTCACATTTTAATACATAAATGTAAACTAATTATTTCATACTTTTTACATATAAAAGTGGGTATATTTACCTTACCTTAAAACTTTCTCCGATGGGCCTTTTACATGGTTCAGAACCATAGTCATCGATGAAACAAGTTTTTTCACTAAACGTAAGCTTTGAAATTTTCCTGTGGATGGATTGACTCCAGATTTAAACTAAATTACTCCTGAATAGTATAATTCTTATATAAGTGTAGGAATTTAGGATTAAATGTCGGAAAAATTTTTACATCAGAAAAATTATGAAAAAATATAAAAAATTTTAAAAAATTTAAAAAGAAACTCTTGAAAAACAGCACAATTTTTTTTTCTCATTAGATGAAAAATCACTAGACTCATATGAGAATTATACTATTCAGGAGTAATTTAGTTCAAATCTGGAGTCAATCCATCCACAGGAAAATTTCAAAGCTTACGGTTAGTGAACAAACTTGTTTCATCGATGACTATGGTTCTGGACCATATAAAAGGCCCATCGGAGAAAGTTTTAAGGTAAGGTAAATATACCCACTTTTATATGTAAAAAGTATGAAATAATTAGTTTACATTTATGTATTAAAATGTGACTTCTTATTTCAGAGAAAAAAGGCGTCTAGCCGCCTTAACTGACTGCGCAAACTACTTCTTTAATTTAAATTTTAAGTGCCTTTCACTTGAGATTAAGTTCGCAAGCAGAAATCATATCACCAGTGGTCACCTTAGGTAAAAGTCGGTTATTGATAATTATTAGAAGTCCCTTAAGATGAAAGTTTGTGATTAAGGGGGTGTCAAACTCCATTCTGCGATTTGACCGACCCATAGGTCGGTAAGGTAGGAAGTACATACTATTGATGAAATATGACACAAGCGCCATCTCTGGAAAATCGTAATAGATTTTAACATAGATGGCGCTACATATTTCAAAAATATTAAAGATACGCGTTTTTTTATTACAAACAATTGTACGTATTTCGCGTATACGTTTATAATTAATTATCCGTATTTTGCGTATACGCATTTTTATTGTTAATAATAGTGCGTATTTCACATATATACGCATATTTATTACAAATAATTTTGCGCATTTCGCCTATACGCATTTTATAATAAATAATTTGGTGTATTTCGCCGATACACATATTTTATTCTAAATAATTATGCGTATTTCGCTTATACGCACTTTTCAGTGTTATCAATTGTGCGCATTTCGCCTATACGCATTTTATAATAAATAATTTGGTGTATTTCGCCTATACACATGTTTTATTATAAATAATTATGCGTATTTCGCTTATACGCACTTTTCAGTGTTATTAATTGTGCGCATTTCGCCTATACGCATTTTATAATAAATAATTTGGTGTATTTCGCCCTGTTGAAAATATCCATGTGGATTTTACACTGATTTCCACATGGAATCGATATGGAATCCATATGGAATCTATACGGATTCCATATGGATTCCATGTCGATTCCATGTGGAAATCAGTCCAAAATCGTCCTGTGGACTTCCACATGGAATTCCATATAGATTTCTATATGAATTTTTCTACAAACATTTGTAAAACAAAATCCGTATGGATTTCCATGTAGATTTCCATGGGGAAATCCAGGTAAAAACGACATGATCCATATAGATTTCCACATGGATTTCCATATGGTAATTTTAATGTTTATAAAAATGTTTATTTATAAAATTGTTATATTTTTTTTTACTAGGATACATATTTTTGACAACAAGTACTGTATAATCTTTTCGAAGAATTACATAAGAGGAAATTATAGTTTATAATTTTTTATGCTTTACTGATATGGTAAAAAACGTATCCCTAGTAAAAAAATTTAAAAATTTTATAAATAAACATTTTTATAAACATTTAAATTACCACATGGAAATCCATATGGAAATCTATATGGATCATATCGTTTTTACCTGGATTTCTCCATGGAAATCTACATGGAAATCCATACGGATTTTGTTTTACAAATGTTTGTAGAAAAATTCATATAGAAATCTATATGGAATTCCATGTGGAAATCCACAGGACGATTTGGGACTGATTTCCACATGGGATCGACGTGGAATCCATATGGAATCCGTATAGATTCCATATGGATTCCATATGGGTTCCATGTGGAAATCAATGTAAAATCCACATGGATATTTTCAACAGGGCGCCTATACACACGTTTTATTATAAATAATTATGCGTATTTCGCTTATACGCACTTTTCAGTGTTAGTAATCGCGTGCATTTTGCCTACACGCATTTTATAATAAATCTTTTTGTGTATTTCGACTATACACATGTTCTATTATAAACAAATGTGCGCATTTCGCCTATACACATTTCTTATAATAATGAGATGCAGATTCATCACTTTATTATATAGTCTCAGTTATTATTGACATTTCAAAATTCAGGACGTCGCCTCGCATGATTGCAAATGCTTTCTTAAAAATTGTAGTGCGCTTCGTACGTTTTTGTGTCCCGGTGAAGGGACAGATCGGATGCGAGGTCTAGGTGTTTAGATGGCCGATGATGGAGTCCGGGTTATGCGCTCCATAGGTTTTTGTACCCAGGTGTTGAGACAGCTCGATTACGAGGTCTAGCTGTTCCAGGTGGCCGGAGATAGAGTGTAAGTGATGCGTTCCGAAGATTTTTGTGTCCAGATGTCGGAACAGATCGTATGCGAGGTCTGAGCGTTCCAAGTGGACGATGATGGAGTTTACGTGATGCGCTCCGTAGGTTTTTGTGTCTAGAGACCAAGACAAATCGAATGCGAGGTCTAGGTGTTTCAGATGGCCGATGATGGAGTCCGGGTAGTGCGCTTCGTAGGTTTTTGAGTCCAGGTGTCGGGACAGCTTGAATGCGAGGTCTAGCTGTTCCAGGCGGCTGATGATACGCTTCGTAGACTTTTGTGTCCAGGTGTTTTGACAGATCGGATGCGAGGTCTAGGTGTTCCAGACGGCTGATGATGGAGTTTGGGTAGTGCGCTCCGTAGGTTTTTGTGTCCAGGTGAAGGGACAGGTCGGATGCGAGGTCTAGGTGTTGCAGATGGCCGGTGATGTAATCCGGGTGATGCGCTCTGAAGGTTTTTGTGTCCAGGTGTCGGGACAGATCGGATGCGAGGTTTAGGCGTTCCAGGTAGCCGATGATGGAGGTTACGTGAAGCGCTCCGTAGGTGTTTGTGTCCAGAGGCCAGGTCAAATCGAATGCGAGGTCTAGGTGTTCCAGATGGTCGATGAGTCCGGGTAGTGCGCTCCGTACGTTTTTGTGTCCAGGTGAAGGGACAGGTCGGATGCGAGGTCTAGGTGTTTAGATGGCCGATGATGGAGTCCAATTTAATATTATGATTTTCAAAATATTACCTGCATCTGAAATTTTGTGGCACAGTACTGCACTTTTTCGTACATATTCTGGATATAGTTTACAAAATTCCTACCAAGAGATAGTTTAGATTTGGTTTTTATTTTTTTGGTTGAGGGTTTAATTGTTTATTGAAATTTAAACAAATTTCAATCTATTTAGTTTTTTATGAACAAAAAATGTTCCTCAAATTTTAGGTCGATATTTGCAAAAATAAAAAGGCTATGCAATATTGACAATTCAATTTTTTTGCAATTTTTGGTTAAAATCCAAGTTTATTCGTTTTTTAACTGAAAATCTTGAAACTTTTTGTATAGTACATTGATTGGCAAAAGGTTTGAATTTTTTCTGTAGAATGTGCCAGTATTTATTTTATGACCCTTTTTGAAAGTCTCTGATTGGCTGCTTCTTAGTATACCTTCATCAAAGGATATTGAAGCTGCGGCCAAATATTCTTTATTCGACAAATTTTTTTTGTATTCTTCTTCGAAAACCCTTCAAAATGCTTTTTTTGATCAATACTGGCCGAGCAAAGGGAAAAAGGTGACAATTTTTTGAAATATCAAGAAAAATCCATAATTTCAATTTTTGATAACATGATTAATGAAACTGAATATTATTCATACATCTTATGGCATGGACCGTACCACTGAATTTTGTTAGAGCATCAAATAGAACATTAGAAATATCTATTTTCAATAATATTAGGCTTACACAATAAGCAATACCTAATTATGAATTAATAATAAATTAAGCTATAGAGGTTAATTACTATAAAGCTGTCAAAATGAAATCAGGCAACAGACTGATAATTTCATTCATAATTAGGTATCACTTATTGTGTAAGCCTAATATTATTGAAAATAGATATTTCTAATGTTCTATTTGATGCTCTAACAAAATTCAGTGGTACTGTCCATGCCATAAGATGTATGAATAATATTCAGTTTCATTAATCATGTTATCAAAAATTGAAATTATGGATTTTTCTTGATATTTCAAAAAATTGTAACTGTTTTCCCTATGCTCGGCCAATATTGATAAAAAAGCATTTTGAAGGGTTTTCGAAGAAGAACACAAAAAAAAATTTGTCGAATAAAGAATATTTGGCCGCAGCCTCAATATCCTTTGATGAAGGTATACTAAGAAGCAGCCAAACAGAGACTTTCAAAAAGGGTCATTGTTCACGACTCAGCGAGTGCGCCCCCCTATTCCGGCCACAGACACACACGCGAGAGAGTCGCGCCACTCGGCGCTCTTCACGTGTCTCTCTCTACCGCCCCTCCATCTACCAAGACGCCTGCCGACGGTGCCTCGCCGCGCCGGCCGGCTCATTCAGACAGTTTCACGCGCGACGGCCGAGAGAGACAGCAGCAACTCAACATTGTCCGCCGCGAGGCACGACGGACAGCTTTAATAAAGCCACCAACTTATCTCCACACGAAACGCCTACTATTTTTGAACCTCTACAATCCACGATCCAATCACATCAACACAAAACATTTGATCCTTCGAGCCGGATCGTGGGAGGAAATCTGCAGCAATGGCCACATCAAGGAGGAAAAGTCTCTCTTTCTTCTATGTCTACTCTCGAGTGGCATAGGGAAAGCTACCTTTCTCCCATACAGGTACGCATCAAAAGTGTTCGTGGTCGTGAGTGCCGAATAAGTCGCATGTGCCCGCATGCCGGCTTCGCGCGTATGTTGCTGTCTCTCTCTCTCTCGTTATCACGCCGTCGCGCGCGAGTAAGCCTATTACTAAGGCTTACTTGGGGAAATAGCATTCTCAATTGCTATTCTCCCCATCTCTAAAAACGCCTTGGAGTGCGTCGCTAACGACTCCAAGACATTGCCAAGAGCGTGCGCTGTAAAGCCAGCTCTCGAGTCACCGCGTTCGTACGGTAACCGGCAGCCATCTTGTCTTGTAGCCAAGAGCGTGCGCTGTAAATCCAGCTCTCGAGTCATCGCGCTCGTACGGTGACCGGCAGACCACAAGACTCGGACAACCAGCGTGCATTGTACACGCTCGGGGTCCACAGCCTTTCTCTACGGAGTACCCGCGTGCAGCGTACACGCTACGGGGCTCACATAAGCCAAGTCACGTAGTACCCGCGTGCAGCGTACACGCTACGGGGTCTACACACATCAAGTCAGGGTCTACCCACGTGGAGCCTGCTCGCTGCCTCTCCATCAAGCTGCGCGGTGCTTGCCGTGCATATAGCGAGCTTTCCACGAGGGAAGGAGAGACGTATACAAGAAGACGAAGAACAGGGCGCGCTACGTCCAGGACATCGAATACGTCTTCACCAAGAGGATTAGGAGGAGGACGAGTCCAACTTCGCCACAGGGGTCGCGCACATCAACGGATCAGAGCTGTTCTCGGACGAGTTCATCTTCTTCGCATCTATCGTCGATCCGATTGCGCTTGGATACTTCGTCCTAATACTTGGACACACGTATCGTTCCAATTTGTTTATTTAAAAATACTTTTCAACTATTGTCTAGTCAAATTAATGTTTTTTTTTCATTTAATGAAAATTTAAATTTAATTGAGATTAATACAATTTGATTGAGTTTGAGTTTATTATAAAATTTATTGTAATATCTAACTAGTCTTGAAAAATTGAATGCAATTTCAGCCTAGCAAATACTTATTTTACTTGCACCTTGCAGTTATACTGCTGCCTGTTGATTCAAATTTGGACTGCAACTTTGACTGTTGACCCGCACCTGGACGCATCTTCAACAGCTGACTACGTTGCGGAGCTAGCTGCGATCACAACGTCTGCAGTAACTTCACTTCAAGTTCTTCACATCAACGTTACGGAACATCAGCTGATTCATCGTGGGAACGAAAGCAGACGCAGTCAACGTCGCGTCGTCAAGCGCATCTCAACTTTCACTGTAGCATAAGTATTATAACCTAAGTTAAGACTTAGATGTAATTACTCTCACTACTTCTTACTTTACTCTCGAGTGGGTAAGAGTAGTTTACTTAAACCTAAGTTTAAGTAGTCAATTTCGTTGCTAGTCAAATTATTGATCTCAAAATGGAGGGACTACATACTAGACAGTTGTTACTCCAAGCTAAAATTACAAACTCCTTTAAAAATTTCAAATCTAAGGGTAAAGATAACATGACGGAAGGTTACGCGGAATCATGTCTCGCCGGCCTTGAAGCGAATTATGCGACTTTTCAGTTACATCACGAGTCAATTCTGAAACTCGAGACTCTTGATATAAATCATGCCTATTTCTCAACTAAGCTCTGTGATTTGGTTGAGGATAGTTTTTATGTCCGCCGAGGAGAATTTCTTGATTACTTAAAAACTATTAGAACAAGAGTTGCCAATCAAGGCCCCTCCAACTCGAATGTTGCCCCAGTTGCGACAAATCCTGCTCATGTAACTAACGTTTCGTTTCAATCTTTACCGAAGGTAGATTTACCAAAGTTTTCGGGGAAATTCTCTGATTGGGAGAACTTTAGGGATGTCTTTCGTTCGGTCATACATCGTCGCGAAGACTTAACGCCTGTTCTAAAATTACATTATCTTCGCACTCACCTTACAAGTGAAGCACTTGAGAAAATTAAATCTCTCCCTATTTCGGGCGATAATTATGAACGTGCTTGGACAGCTTTGATCGAATATTACGAAAATCAACGTCGCATTGTTAGTTCTCACATATCAGAAATCTTCTCGGTTAAGCCGATGAAGTCAGATACTTCATCACAAGTTAAACGCGTGTATAGGGAAATCTTCAATCCCATTGCTAGTTTAACCTCTCGTAACAGAGTTGCTCAATTAGGTAGTGATTTAATCGTTTACTTTGCGTTAAATCGGCCTGATTTAAATACAAGAAAAGAATGGGAAAGACACTTAGGGGATAGCGTCGATCCACCCACAATAGAACAACTTCAAGCCTTTCTTCGAAGCCAAACCCTCACCTTAGAGGCCATCGAAGCAGGTACTAGATCGTCTTCTAATACTAACCCCAAAGCTCAAACCTCTAATTCAAAACCTCGCAAATCAGAGCATGACAATGCTCAGTCGGTTTATTCTCATCAGACTTCTCCGACGAATCCCTCAAAAAAGAAATGTTCATTTTGTAATCAATCTCATTTTACAAATCGATGTGAACGGTTTCTCAATAAAACGGTTCCTGAACGAAAGGGATTAATTAAATCTTCAAACCTTTGTTACAATTGTTTAGGGACGCACAACGTTAAAAATTGTACTTCCACCTATCGATGCTTTCTTTGTAAAGCTAAGCATCACACCATGGTGCACTCTGACAACAATCAAGCAATCAGTTCGTTGCAGACTGATCAGATTGACTCAGCGACCAGCACCTCTAGCCCCAACTGTGGCAATTTCGTCATCACAAAAGTTGATGACAAACCTGCTTCTCAAGCTTTCATCACAAAATTGATCACAAACCTGCTTCTCAAGCTTTCATCACAAAAGTTGATGATAAACCTGCTTCTCAAGCAGTCTCCCTCAATAGTGGAGAAAGTACTAATTGTACAGGAGTACTTTTAGCTACCGCTAGGGTTAACGCCCTTGGTCCTAACGGAACCAAAATTCAACTGCGTGCGCTGATTGACCCTGGATCTCAAATCTCACTTGTTACACAAGCTATGTGTAACTTGCTATCTCTAAATTGTAGAACCAGTCACACGCACATCCAAGGTATAGGTGAAAAGACAGCTGCTGTTTCTTCTAAAGTTGCTCGTCTTACTATACAACCGCATTTCGATTCAACTTTCTCCTTGGAAGTTGATGGCATTGTTTTGCCAAAACTCTCGTCGTATAAGCCTCCCGTCGTAAGGGGTAATACAAATTTCGAATACTTAAGAGGGCTGCAACTAGCAGACCCCAAGTATCTCGAACCTTCACGTATCGATATTCTACTCGGTGCTAGCGCTTATGCGCAAATCATTGAAAATCAAATTGTTAAGGGCCAAAGTCTTCAGCCGATAGCACTTAGTTCCAAACTTGGATGGCTCTTGACAGGTAATCTCGCATCCACAACTCCAGAAATAGGGCTAGAGTCAATATCCCTTCATTGCTCAAATACCTGCGAGCAAGAAGCCAAACTATTGGAGCTCGTACAAGATTTTTGGAGGGCGGAGGAGATAGTCAATGACAAAAAGTCTTACTCGCCAGACGAACAAGTCTGCGAGGAATTTTATCAAAAATCAACTCGTCAAGATGAAACAGGGCAATATATTGTAAGCCTACCCTGGAAAAATCGTGACCAGTTGAGCTCTGCTCATCTCGAGAAATCTCATTCAGCCGCATTACGCGCACTCACTCGTCTAGAATCAAACTTCGCTAAAGACGAGAAACTCAAAATAGCTTATACAGAATTCATGAAGGAATACATTGACTTAGGTCATATGTCTCTCTCTTCAAATTCTGATTCATTTTCGAACAACTCTCAAGCCTTCTTACCACATCATGGTGTTTGGAAGGAAACTAGTACGACTACCAAATTACGTACTGTGTTTAATGGCTCGAGTAAAACCAAGTCAGGTGTCTCGGTCAACGATCTTCTACAGTCATAAAATAAATACTGGCACATTCTACAGAAAAAATTCAAACCTTTTGCCAATCAATGTACTATACAAAAAGTTTCAAGATTTTCAGTTAAAAAATGAATAAACTTGGATTTTAACCAAAAATTGCAAAAAAATTGAATTTTCAATATTGCATAGCTTTTTTATTTTTGCATATATCGACCTAAAATTTGAGGAACATTTTTTGTTCATAAAAACTAAAAGAAAACGAGTTTTGAGGGATTTTAAAATTTTGAGCTGCTGACTTCACGTGAAATATCCCATATACCTGAAACAACAGGAGGGTGTAACAAAATTTGAGACCAAGGGTTGAACTTCAAATGAACCTGAGTATGGTATATAAGTTGATCCGCATTTTAAAATATACACCTTCCATCATATAAACGCATAACTGCAAATTGAACATTTTAACAAAATTTGTATTATTAGAAGTATTGTCATTAGTAATTACTTTGCATTATACTTGTCATGCTACTGAATGATTGGCAAAAGTAGAGCTACTATAATTTCATTGAGCTAGGCTCATAAGTTTCTTTAGCTTCTTTTCAAATTTTATGAGTTTTGTTGAAAAAAAACGGAAAAGAATTAATTTTATGTCAAGACATCTAGTTTCTTATAAATAGATAACTAAATAAACTCATGTAATTGTAATTCTTTTCTGTTATAATTAAATATGTTCGCCCATACACCTTTCCTTATAACTAATAATTGTGCGTATTTCGTCTATACGCATTTTTGCATTATAAACAACTGTGCGTATTTCGCTTATACATATTTTTGATATTGTAAATAATTGTGCGTATTTCGCTTGTACGAATTTTTTATTATAAATAATTGTGCGTATTTCGTCTATACGCATTTTTGTATGATAAATAATTGTGCGCATTTCGCATATACGCATTATTTATTATGAATATTGTGCGTATTTCGCCTATACGCATTTTAATATTTACTATTTTTTTATTACAAACACATGTCAATTTGAACGTAATTACATTCGAATAAGTATTTATTTATAATCACGATTTTTACTTATAGTATAAAATTACGTGATTAGTAATACTTTAAGTTTTGACATGTCCAACACCTATTAGCCAAAAACTACGGAGCGCACCACCTAAATATCGTCACCGACTTCCCCGAAGACCTGGACCACGTATTAGATGCGCCCTGATATCCAAACGCAAAAGACTACAAAGCGCACCACCTAGACCTCGTCATCGGCTACCCTGAACACCTGCACTGCGTATTAGATGCGCCCTGATATTTTAATGCAAAAAACCTAGACTCCATCATCGGCTACCACAAAGACCTAAACCACGCATTTGATACGTTCCAACATCTAGAGACAAAAAACTACGGAGCGCACGACCTAGACATCATCATCGGCTTCCCCGAACACTTTAACTACGTATTAGATGCGTCCTGGGATCTAAACGCAAAAAACTTCGGAGCGCATCACCTCGACTCCATCATTGACCACCTCAAAGACCTAGACGACGCATTCGATGCTTTCAATTATCGATAAGTAACACTTCCTTATAATAGTTGTCATTTCCGTATTAGCAGGTAGCAACCGTTACCGCTATAGTATTTCTCCCTTACAATTGAAGGTGGAAGCAATGTATACTAAAATCGTGTGACGCTGTTACGTCGGTATATGCCGCTTATCCAACGATCGTATAATTGTGTAACTGTTGTAGTATGAAAAACAACATACCGTAAAAGTATGGGTCCCTTACTAAGATTGCTAAAACCACCTTACTTATATAGTAAAGGAACTCCTATACTCCACGAGTAAGCCGTTTTAACTGTAGCAGTAAGAGTTTTCTTTCCGTGTGCACCCGCAGAAAACTGTTACTTTTTGGGGAGATATAATTCGTACCTAAAAATCAGGTGTGCCCTAAATACTGACATTAGTCTAGGCACCAGGGTGGTTTCCGTGGCCGATGGATGTCCATGCCTCCACCAAAGCTTTTCTTACGTACTTTTGTCTGCTGATTCTGAATTTTGAAGGTGGACAGTCGCCAGAATGTTAGTTTTTTGTTATTAACAATTTAATTGTTTAAACTGCGGCCAAATCAATATGATTAATTATAACTGAATCCTAACTGTCTAAAACTGTAGTAAATTGATCTAGAATTATGCAGGTTTGCGCTCGAATTCGCGACTTATTGCACTAAATTTGCAATAATTCGGGTTCTAATCAAAATTTTTCAATTCTGAAAGAACGAGCATATTCTACATCAATTTACTACAGTTTTAGGCAGTTAGGATTCAGTTATAATTAATCATATTGATTTGGCAGCAATTTAAACAATTAAATTGTTAATAACAAAAAACTAACAGTCTGGCGACGTTCCACCTTCGAAATTCAGAATCAGCAGTCAAAAATACGTAAGAAAAGCTTTGGTGGAAGTGTGGACATCCATCGGCCACGGAAACCCCCCTGGCGCCTAGACTACATCTCGAGTCTGTCGCGGGAGCGCAGACATTCAAGTATACCTTCGTCGTCCCTTCTCCGTCGTGTCCGCCTAGGTGATGTCCTCGGAAAGTGGTAGTTGCGTTGGCTGTCCTCGAGAAGAGTAGAATTATATGAAGAATTGTTGTCTTCTACAGGAGCTCTTCACCTAGGACAATACAAAATATATTAATAATGTATTAAGGAGTAGGGATGAGGATAGCAGTATCGAACTGCCAGGAACAGAGGAGTAGACCGATGGAAAGTTGGAGACTAGGTTCGGCTGTACTACAAGATAAAGTCCAAATCCGAAGTGAAATACTTACTCGAGTCTGGCACAGGAGATCAAACTATATTTATATACACCTTCGCTCTCACTTCTACGATATGTTTGTCTAGCTGATGTCTTCAGGACGTGGTAGTTGTGTTGGCTGCCCTGGAGGAGACTAGAATTATATGAAGACGTGTTGTCTTCTGCAGGAGCTCTTCGCCTAGGGCAAAACAGAATATATTAATAAAGTGTTAAGCAGTATAGGAATGAGGATAGCAGTATCGACCTGCCAGAAATAGAGGGAGTAGATAGATGGAAAGTTAAGATACCTGTAGAAAATGGAAAGGGTCTTTGGAATGAAAAGTCGAAAAAGTGCATGTGCATTTCCAACCAAGACCTCATCACCCTCGCTTAACGTTTACCAGAATGTTAACACACAATCCAATACATGTTGAGGCATTGTATATTAAATTTTAGATCTTTTCAATCAGCCAGTGTAGGCAAAATAACTTTTTTTCTTGAACATTTCTTAAAAAGAGCATACAATTTGCAATATCTCCACACTTGCTAATTATTTAGATTTGAAACTTGATAAACAATATCCCTCAGCATGTATTACATAGTGTGTGTAAAGTTTGAAATATTTGTAGAAAATGGAAAGGGATCTTTGAAATGAAAAGTCGAAAAAGCGCGTGTGCATTTCCAATGTAGACCTCCTCACCCTTGCTTAAAGTGTGTGAGAATGTTTACACATAATCCAGTACATACTGAGACATTGTATATTAGGTTTCAGATCTATTCAATCAGCCAGTTTGGAGGAAATTACTTTTCTTTCTTAAAAATTTCCTGAAAAAGCACAAAAATTGCAATATCTCCAGACTTACTAATTATGTAGATCTGAAACTTGATAAACTGTCCCTCAGCATGTATTCCATTATGTATGAAAAGTTTAAGATACTTGTAGGGAATGGAAAGGGATCTTTGGAACGAAATGTCAAAAAGCCGCATGTGCATTTGCGACAAAAACTTCTTCACTCTTTCTCATAGTTTACCAGAACGTTCTCACACAATGCAATGCATGCTGAGGCACTGTATATTAAATTTAGATCTTTTCAATCAGCCAGTGTAGGAGAAATAACTTTTTTACTTGAACATTTCTTAAAAAGAGCATACAAATTGCAATATCTCCTCACTTGCTAATTATTTAGATCTTAAACTTGATAAACAGTCCCTCAGCATGTATTACATAGTGTGTGTAAAGTTTGAAATATTTGTAGAGAATGGAAAGGGATCTTTGAAATGAAAAGTCGAAAAAGCGCGTGTGCATTTCCAAGGTAGACCTCCTCATCCTCGCTTAAAGTTTATGAGAATGTTTACACACAATCCAGTACATGCTGAGGCATTGTATATTAGATTTCAGATCTACTCAATCAGCCAGTTTGGAGGAAATGGCTTTTCTTGAAAATATTTTGAAAAATACACAGAAAATGCAGTATCTCCACACTTGCTGATTATTTAGATCTGTAATCTTTGGAATGAAAAGTCGAAAAAGCGCATCAAATCTACAGTTGGCCGTTGTTATTTATACGCCAGATTGCTAGATAGGTATACCTATATATACGTAAAACCTAACCTTCAATTTTCTTTAGCCGAAGAATTGACGCTTGATTAAAGAAAAAAATAGGCAAGGATTGACGCTTGACTAAAGAAATAATAGTCCCTTCCATGTCAGACTTTCAAAACAGTGATTTTTACACGTTTCTAAGTGGGTTATAGGTTATTTGTACGACAGATCTGTCGTACAAATAACAACGCCGTAAAATAAATAAATTCTTGAATGACTTACTTTTCTGTCTTACGGCGGGGCCAAGTCCAAGCGGCACGGTCCGTTGGGTGTGCACGCACACGGTGCGGTACGGACGCTACGGTCTGCGAGGTGGGCGGCTGATGCGGCGCTCCAGACTGCGCCGTCTGCGAGCGGTCCAGGCGGCAGGCACATCGATGACACGTCGATAAGCATCAATGGATAGAGGAGGGCACAGGTGGCGAAGGTGGCCGCGGAGGTGGTGGCGGCAACACGGGACCGCCTCCCGGAGGGCCTAGGCCCAGGCATCGGCGATGGACAGCTCAGCTGTGCTGCAGCCAGCAGCGCATGCGCGTACACACACACGGGCAAGGCCGCGCCGCTGGCCGCTGCCGTCGCTGCCGTCGCCGACTCGCGAATCTCGCGATGCTACATATTACCCATATGGTACAATAATCTATTTTTTTTTTATAATATTATGCATAATCATGAGTGCATTGCCCTCCGTAATGACATTATGAATCATTCTGCAAAGTTTCACGTCGATATTTTAAGGCATCTGAGAATGGCATTTGAACGAAATTTTCGTTCAAATGCCATTCTTAGACGCTTTTGAATATTGACTTGGCATTTTGCAGAATGATTAATAATGTAATTACGGAGGGCAATGCACTCATTATTTTTCATATATCGTTATATTTTTTTTTTTCTATTAAAAACAATATATTTTTTGCTCGGTCGGTAAAAATTGAGTTTGACACCCCCTTAATGGTTGAATGCGTAGTTTTTGAAATGGATACATTGATCTATTTAAACATTAGAATGACCTTTAATATTAAGCCCGCTGTCACGTCTATGCATGCCCAATGTAGTCCTTTTTTGCACCGTGAGATTAGCGCACAAGCGTAGCGAGTGTGATAAACACGGTGCAAAAAAGTACTACCTTACCTTAGTGGAAATGGATTCGAACCAAAAAATATGCCAAAAGTGTTCCATGATATATAGAAAGTGGTCTCGTGGTGTTTTTAAAAGACAGATTTCGGACATTTTGAATTCTATTGGACCAATTTGGAACGCTTATTACCACGATATGATACACTTAATAACCACTTCGAAACATTTCTTAGAAAATAGACTGAATCAATTTTTCATATTTTAGTGGAATACTTTTTATATGATGCGGCACACTTTTGGAACAGTTTGGAACATTTTTTTAAATTTTCATTTGCAGGGGTCATTTTTAGTCAAGTAAAACAAAATGTTCCTTGAAACATAAAATATGTTCCAAACTATAGATACATTTTTCGCCTAAATTTATAGTTGTTACGTCTTTTTGGAACACTTTTAATCTTCATTGTAACATTTTTTAAACATCATTGATCATTCTAGAACATTTTTCGAAAATTTATTAAATTTGTTTAAACTATTTTTGTTAACATTCCTTAAATATTTCAAAACATTTTAAAATTTTAGATTTCTTTATATTCCTAAATACCCCAGAAGTATTCAGAAAGTGTTTCTAAATATTCCAAAAGCAAGGACAATTTTTTCTTTTAATTCATTATATATAAAAAATGTTCGAAATAGTTCCAAAAAGTGTTTCAAGTTGTTCCAAAAAGTGTTCGAAATTGTTTTAAAAAATACAAAAAATTTTTATATTTGTTACAGAAGAAAATTAATAAGTGCTCCAATTCATTCAATAAGTGTGCGAATCATTCTCAAAAGTATCCCAAAAGTGTTCCACTTACTACCAAAAATATTCCGAGTAAAAATAATATATAATCGATTTCACCCCTTTGGAAATATTTGAGTCCAAAACGGTTATAAATGTTCCAGACTGTGTCCTTAAGTGTGCCAAAAGGGTTCCCAATGTCCGAAATCTGTCATTTATGTACAGCTTAGACACATATTTCGAACAGTTTGGAATACTTTTAGAATAGAAAGGTACATGTTTGGGATAGTTTAAAACATCGGATTTTTTCCACTAGGGTAGTCACGGAGGCGTGACTAAAGTGCGGGCTTAGGTCACACCGTCCTATAAATTATTATTACTTCTATATTATCATATTTATTATATTATTAATTCCATTAATAATTAACAATTAGATTTAAGTACTCCACTAACCCCTAGCCAGGATTTCCCTCACGCAGCAGGTAGCTGGGTCGATTCATTGTAGCATGAATCGGCAAAACTACTGATGATTGAGGTGTACGATCCGTCCAGTCTTAAGATACTAATATTCCTGTCTCCGCTGCAACCTAGAAAGTCTCTCTCGTTCTAGTTCCCGAATTTGCGGCGAGTTATTATCTATAGGTAAAGGAATGACAGATGTCCTTGGGCGACATCCGAACAAATTTGTAAGCCTGCCCTTACGTGGAAGTATCCTAACTTCTCACGTAACAAAAGTAAATAAAAGTTTATAACTATTATAAACTTTTTTAGCTATTTATAATAGAAAAGAACTGTTGATAGCTTTTATAAACTGTTACTGTAGCCTCAAATCCTACCTTTATAAACAGCTATTAACAGTTATAAATTTTTTTAAAAATAATAAAAAATTATATATTGGTATTAATAATTACTTGCTAAGTATTATTTCCGCCTGGGTAGTAAATTGTTTGGAATACTGTCTCGGCCAAAATAAAAACAAAAAACAGAAGAAAAATTAAAAATTAAATAATATTGAATTTGCGCACGGTTACACCCTTCGAGTATTCGACGCCTCCAGTTATTTGAGTGTGCTACTGCTAGTATGTTAGTCCTGAGATGTCAGATGATACGTGTTTTGATGCGTTATCATTCCAAAATTATTTGAAAGAAATACAGAATAAATTATTACCGCAATCCTAATACGAATCAAGATTGCTTTAGTTCTCTATTAAGCTTTTAGATAACTAAGATGATGCAGTTCTGTTTAATTTTAGATAATTGTTAATGATAAAAATTAATTGTATAACATAAGGAATATAAAATAAAAGATGCATATTTTTATTTGTTATAGATATATCCTTAGGCAAATAAAGGACTCCAAAGACAGAAATATAATTGTTGATTGTTCTAATGATATCCTCGAAAATCTCTTGTATCAAGCTTTACAAACTGGAATTCTATCGGATGAATTTAACATTTTCATTACTTCACTGGTGGGTAAGATTAAAATATTAGATATGGTTGAATAGACCTCTTGTTTTGAAAAATGGGAATTAAGATTTTGCAGCATTATTAAATTTCAAATTTGACTTTGCCCCTGGTGTCATCGCTCTGAGTTGGTATCGAAAAGGCAAACGTTCACTTCGTATTTGCAGTAAAATATTTTTGTTATCCTCCATGACCAGTCAACGACTCGAACATTCTAATTACATGCATTCGTTAAAAATGTCATGAGTAAATAACGTAATCCGGAGTAAGAAAATTCGATATTTTGCTTCAAATACGAAGTGAACGTTCGCCTTTTCGATACCCATCCATCGCTTGCAGGCTAGCTTACCTACCAGCCGCGACCTTTCTAGCGATCCTCGTTGCAAGTGTGTATATTGTATTTTATTATTCTTTAACATTCAGAAACAAAGATAATTGCCTTACTTTATACTTTTATAGAAAGTTACATAATCCTAAATTATTAAGAAATTTTTTTTTAAATATTAATTTTTTAAAGATTGAGTTTTGTTAACAATTAAAGTGATTTTTATACCTGTTAATAATTTATTCCAAATAGAAGTAATTGCAGGTCTGGTATAAATATTGAATATCGTCACATTAACTCTTACATGTCACTATACACCAATACCTATTTCCATATTTGGAATACTTTCTATTATTTCTACTATACATTGAACCATACATGTATTTATTTATTTTACTTTTATTACCACTTGATTATTAAATTGCAATATAGAATTTAAGATTTCATGTTCTGTAATAGGACGCTGAAGTCAACAGCTGAGACTTCAAAGCTACCGGGAACAAACACGCGTTTCCAATTCTCACTTATTTATCCTTCTTGCCTATATACAGAGTAATTCATCAACAATACAACATTTTTATAGCAGCGTAATCAGTGTTTTGTTCACAAGTGAAAGGAGGAAAGTTTATAATTAGGACGTTTTTCAATTTTCCAGTCACTCGGAACTCAAGCATGTTTCATTACGCTAAAATAGGTCGGCATTTAATTTATAATGAAGCACCACATCATATTACAGTTTTCGTAAGTTCACTTTTATGTGAATAATGTGTATTAAAGGAGGTTCCTTACCAAAATGAATAATATAAGATGATTCCAAAAATGTAATATGTTGTTCTTTGATTAATTTTCTATAAGTGCAGGGATTTTCAGATCGTTTGTCAACTCGCTTATGAAATTATTGAACTTCAAAGTTCAATTCTTATACACGGATTCTTATGGAAGTACCTTTGCTAAAACACAAAACACTTAGGATGCCATCCCGAATGGAAATAAAAACCGTACGATTCTGTTACATTCACCTAGGTATGCATTCGTTCGTGTACGTTTCCATACGTTTGCGTACGTTTGCGTACTTTCGGTTACGATTCGGACATTTTGTACGCAAACGTACGTGAATGCACGCGAACGTATGCGAACATACGAAAATCTGCAGTAACGTGTAAAAAACTACAAAAACGTACATTTACTAAAAAAATTATTTTTATTATTAAAAAATGTCATTCTTCAACGTACGGAAACGTACGAAAACGTACGCCATCGTACAGATACGTACGAAAACATACGCAAACGTACGCGAACGTATGTAAATCTACAGTATCAAGTACAAAATTACAAAAACGTACATTTGCTGAAAAAATTATTGTTAAACAATGTCATACTTCAGCGTACGGGAACGTACGTGATTGTACGGAAACATACGCGAACGTACAAAAATCTATAGTATCTAGTAAAAAAACTACAAAAACATACATTAGAGGCAAAAAATTATTTTTATAGCTGCAAAATTTCATACTTCAACGTTTATCAACATTTATTTCATGTTTAAAATGTATAAAGCCGTATATATGCGTATATATAAGTACGTAAGCGTACGTTCGTGTACGTTCCCGTATGTTCGCGTACGTCCGCGTACGTTGGCGTACAGAAATATTTACTTATCAACCTTTATTTCATGTTTAAAATGTATAAAGCAGTACATAACTGTATGTATAAGTATGTTTCCGTACGTTTGCGTAAGTTCACGTACGTTCGCCTACGTCTACGTATAATACTGTATGAAATGTCCGAATCGTATCCCAAATGTACGCAAACGTACCCGAACGTAAGCAAACGTACACGAACATATGCGAATGTACGCAAGACTGGTGGAACATACGACAATTTACGTTGCAGTACTGTCAATTTTTTCCAATCGGGAGAAGAAGCATTTACTTTAAAATATGTCTGGTACCTATAGTCAGTAATTTTTATGGATAAATAAACATTTATCTGGAAATAGCCCTGGTACCTATTTACAAGGAATTTTTACGGAAGAAGCATTTGGCTAGAAATAGGTCTGGGACGTATAACAAGGAATTTTTACGGATGAATTCGTGGAATTGGTCTGGTACGTATAATATGGAACTTTAATTTAAAACGAATCATTTACATCAGTTATCTGTAATAAGGAAGCATTATTTGAAATCAATATGGGCTTATAAAAAAAATTAATATACCCATTACTTGTAAGGAATAAAAACTCCTTCGAATTAACTATGAATATAAATATCTTTATTGGATCCTGGGCTTACAACAAATGTTTTCGCACGTCAAGTGACGGACCGAGTCTGAACCATCCGCCCGCTCGCCTCGCAATTCTCCTTTCACTGCCTCGCTCTCCCCACTCCGCTGAGTGGGGAATTTAGCTGTATGTCCCTACATGTGTCATAATGTCACGCCATCTGTTGGTCAAAATTCATGCAAGTTACGATTCGTAATGGAAGAGGCGCTACAGGTTAATTCTTTTTTTTGAAATATAGTATAATCAATCGGTCCGTAAAACAGATATAACCTAACCTCAAATAGTCATTTTCTTCCACTAGGGCATCCCCTTAGATTTTGACATAAATTTGTAATTAAGTTAGAATTTTGATAAGGATTTGTAATTGAGTTAATATTTTGATTTGCTTTGTGATTTTTTTTAATTAAATTCAAATTTTCATTTGAATTCAATACAAATGTAGAATTCGATTTAGAATTTTGATTTGAATTTGGTATAAAAGTAGAATTTGATAGAATATTCATTTGAAATTAATAAACTAAATTTCGCATCTTTAGTGTTAGGATTTTTGCCAATATTTGAGCTAACTCCAATAATTATTTTTAAGTTTTTAGTAGAGTTAGAGTTAAAATTAGAGTCTCATTTCAGTGTAATATTTTGATTTTCAAAATTGATTTCTTTTACATTATGTAAACTTAATCTCCTCCGTTTCAAGTTTAGTTTGCTCTTGATTGTTGGCGACCGTTCTTATTTCGATAAGGTTACTCTTGATCTGTGTTGGAGTTTGAGGTTCCACGGAGAAATTTATGAGCGGAAAAACTTACTATTTATTATTTTGACTTAGAATATCTTTCAGAGCTTCAGCTGTACCCTGAATCGCCTTTTTACTCCTATCTTTCCCATTTATATCTTTCGGAGCACTTCCTCCGCTATATCTTTCTGGTCTACCTTCTGTGCGTAATTAATACGTCTAACAGGGTGTTAATTATGCGCGATGCGCAATCAATCGAAGATATGCCAATGAACGGCGCAGTTAAAGTCCGGCGGGAACACGGGTTCGTGCCTACCCTCGGCATTCTCCAGGGCAGCTTCGCGCTGCCACTCGCAGTCGGCTTACCTACTGCATCCCGCTACAACACACGCAACTTCGTCGTCGCGCTCTCGAGCGTGCTGCTCCGACCCTAAGCTATGCACGCACACCATCTGCGCAAGCTCGCAGAGGCAGGCGGTATTCGCTATACCGCGCCACCGAACCAGGGAAAAAGATCGGGGAGGATTCTAATAAAAGACGCAAACACAATCGACTTAATTTTGATTGGTAAAAGAACGCATTTATTGCCCCTAAGGCTAAAGAAAAAAATATAGCAGCTACGTGCTCACACAAGGGCGTAGCATCGAGTGGGGCGCCCGCGCCAGCGATGTACGTGTGCACTCCTACGCACACACGTAAGCGCAACTAACACGGCCCGAGCCGACATCGACCGATCGTCGCTCACGATCGGCGCTAGTGCGCGCGTCGGTTGGCCTCGCTCGCTCGTCTCTCGCTTCCCGGACGCCCGTCCTCCGCGGAGGAAGTTTATGCGTGCCTGGCCGGGACTTATCTCGCTCAATGCGTGTCGGAATCAGCGGCGTATAGGCAGAAAGGCCGTCGCTCGTAAATCCGCGGCGAGGCCGTTGTCGGCGATCCCTGGATGCTGCGGCGTTCTCTCTCTCTCTCATCTCTTTCTCTTTCTGGTCGGGTAAGTGTCAACATCGTCTGCTTTTGCTCCCACTTTATTCAAGCGTTACTGAATAATTTTTTCACTTCTCGGAGTGCCTTATCGGCAGGAAGGTAGCTCCATCGGCTCTCGAGCACCCCTCGTAAGGCCCCATGCTATACATGATATTCTATGAGCCAGCAGTTACTTTCCTACAGCTGACGATTACCTTAACCTCAAAAGCCGACAGACTGAACTACCATCCACAAGCGGTTTCTTGCTGTCATCGTCGGTGAGGTGAGCTTGGAGGATCCATCGTCCCACCTATACCATCACCAACATACCATCACTCCATCACTGCAAGTCGGTGCATAACTTCCACGACAGCTTTCCGAGAAACAAAACGGCTAATTTTAAAATTCTACCGGTTCACTGGCAGCAGACGGAAAGCTGCTGACAATAACAACAGAGATGACCGTGGACTTTGCTGTGGAGCACGGAGAAGAAGTGCGCTGTATGCAGAGATACGTCAACGAGACAGCTGGAACTATGCCCAAAATGTCACCGGCCGTGCCACTCTAAATGCTCCTGTAAGAAGAAAGATGTCCCGTGTGACTCATGCAGAAAACAGGAGCAGCGATTAACATCAATAAGGACGTTAAACAGCATCGTACCAAAGAGCGCGGAGGTGAGCACGCATGTGTAGTTCTCGCAACGATGGACGCCAAATAATTCTATTGCCACCCCGCACCATCGCCTGCTTCTTGGCTCGTCGACGCCCGCTACTAAGCTGTCCTCGATAAACAGCGGCGCGTGCGCGTCTCGCGCACTACCTACTACCAATGCTGAAACTGCGGGGCAGGTAGTCGGAGCGCAGGGGCAAGGGGCGCCAGAGAGAGGTACCGAGCGCGTCAACTGTCCGCAGGCGCCCAAGTCTACACTGAGTAATAGACCCAGGCGGATCACTGCCACTCAGGCGCCGTCATCGCCCCATCCAAAACCAGGCGAAGAAATGAAGGAAGCTTCATCGGCAGCAACGAGCGCGATTACTGTGCAATCTCCCACCACCATCCTGATAATTCCTCCACTGCTCAGGGATGTAAACGTTGATGGTGTGACTAATGTATTAATTCCTGTAAGCACGCTGAAGTTCTTTTTTCAAAGATTCGACATGCTCGAGAGGGAGCTAGACGAGCTGACGCTTGTTGAGAATCGGAGCCCCATGTGGTGCAGCGCCGCCACCGCACTTAATGATGTGTATTTTAACATCAATGTGGAGCTGTCCACACGTGTCACTGTTGTCGAAGGACAAGTAAGCAAACAAAATTGCTTACTTGAATCTTTTTTACCAAGTGTCAGCTGCTTCTCGAGGACAGTTCCTCGCTAAAAAAAATTTCAACAAAGGGCTTAGCATCTTTGAAAGTCTCCAGTGTACTTACAGAGAACCAGCGGAATTAGACAGTTTGGCGAAAAAAAGCCGTACATGTGAGACTGATAGCTCCACTCACACTGTCAGCACTAACGTAGTGCAAATATGCCCATCCTTCCGGCCGGGCCCCGGGGCCTCAACTGTGTGTCTTGCAAGGTGACGCTCAATGGTATATTAAAGAAATATTTATGATAATTTGATTCAGACCAAAGGCTACTCGGTCATTCGACAGGATCGAAATAGCCGTGGTGGGGGAGTTGCCTTGTATGTTCGCAAAGATTTTATCGTAAAGAAATTAGCATCATCGGATACAGAGATAGCAGCGAAACCTGATCCTCTATATAAATAGACATCAACGGACGGTGTGCTCTTTCTAATGAACTATTAGTTTGCGGGGACAAAGCTGTAGTTTCAATTTTATCAAATTTAAATCTTTCAGCTATCTGGTTCATTATTTTACTCGTGAAATTTGCCCCTCTATCGGTTAGTACTATCTTTAGACATCCAAATATACATATAAAACTTTTTATAAAAGTATCTAAAACCGAATCTGCCATTTGATCTTCTAAACACAATAAGATTACAAATTTTGATAATTGATCCTGTATAGATAAAATATATTTATTATTATTTTTAGCAATGTTAAATGGTCCTACAATATCCATCGCGATTTTGTCGAATGTTTTCCCCGGTGTATCTGTAATAATCATTGGTTAGTTAGTCTTTTTCCGTTTTAATTTATTTCTTTGACAATCTTCACACTTTTTAATTCTATTTTGAATGTCTGATTTTAAGTTTTCCCAAAAATATTTTTCATTAAGTCTATTGTACGGTCTATTTACATCTGAATGCCCTCCTATCGTAGAGGAGTGATACATGTCCAAAATTCTATCGCTGTCTTCAATTTTTACGTATTCAGTATTATTTAAACATACTATTACTTTTATATTTGTATTACTAAATATTTCTCTTAATATTTCCTCTATTTCTAACCAACTTATATTTAAAATTGCTATATCCTTAGAAATACTATAAATACATACAAGGTGTCCCATTTTAATCGCCCCAGGCAAATATCTTGAAAAGTATGGGAGATGGAAAAAAACTTTAAATACAAAAGTTGTAGGGTGCAAAGGGGGTCAGCTAATGGTAACAACGACTTTGACCTTGAACTCTATTTTCAAGGTTATTTCAAGGTCAAAGTAATTTTTTTGAATGATTACCCCTACTTTCGACCCCGGAAATGGAAAGAGCAGAAAATTTTACGTTCAGAAAGGTCTAATATGTTGGGGTTTCAAGGTCAACCAGCTAATTTAATGAGGTCGACCTGGGAATACCTCTAGGAAGGACAAAATTGACCTTGACGTTCAAGGTCATTTTAAGGTAAGTTGATTTTATAAAATGGAACCCCTTATTTTTGACCCCGGAAACGGAAAGAGCGGAAGAATTTACGTCCGAATATGACCTTGACCTCGACCTTGACTTTAACCGTGATCTGGAAGGTTATTTTAAGGTCAAGTCGATTTTTTTAAAATCCCCTTATTTTCGACGTCGGAAATGGAAAGAGAAGAAAATGTTACGTTCAGATATGTACCGTCATATGGTGTCAAAGTTGGCCCTCTGGGGTCAATTAAGGGTAATAATAAATAAATTAATTTTTTTGAAGTGGATTTCACTGTTTTTATGAGTTACTTAGGAATCTAAAAGTATTTTTTCTCCCTCAAATGAATCGAAAATTAGAAAGACTACCCTCGACATTAGCATTACCCAATGTGCACCGCGTGGAGGTTGCCGAAAGGATTTCGCACATCATTGGCCCTGAGAAGGGCCGATTGATTAACGGACTGTCATTTGAAGATCTAAGGCAGCAAATGCTCGATCAAGTGTCCGTTCTCTCTGAAACACATTTGCATCCTTCTTCGGAAGCTTGCTTGAACATTTCTCAATGTTTCCACTGAAATGGATTGGAAAGCTTCCATAATTCTTCCTCTCATGTTCTCTAAGGTTGTTGGAGCATGTGCAAAAACTTTGCCTTTAACTACTCCCCACAAAAAAAAGTCAAGAGGTGTGAGGTCTGGGGATCTAGGCGGCCACTCGTGTACTTGGCTGCCGATGCCAATCCAACGATTACGATACATATCATTGAGAAAATTCTTGACTGATCGAACGCGATGTGCAGGAGCTCCATCTTGATGAAACCACATATCCTGCCGTAAGATAAGTGGGATATCTTCTAATATAGGAGGTAGCTGGTTTTGCAAAATATCCAAATACAATTGTCCATTCAAATTTTGATTGTAAAAGATAGGTCCCAGCACATGATCTCCAATTATACCTGCCCACACGTTTATTGACCAACGTCTCTGGATTCGATGATCTCGTTGCCAATGAGGATTTTGTTCAGCGTAATAGTGGGCATTATGAAGATTGACACCATCCATATCATCAAATTTTGCTTCATCTGAGAATAGCACTCGATCAAAAAAGAAAGGGTCCCTACGTATCTGATTATTTGCCCATTGACAAAAATTTAAACGCCGTGCATAATCTCCATCCTCTAGTGTTTGTGTAAGGCGAACGTGGTAGGGGTGAAATTTAGATGTTTTCAACAGGCGATTTACTGTTGATTTGGGAACACCATGCATTCGTTGCAAATCTCGTGTTGAAATGTGGGGATTTTCAGCAATAATAGCTCGCACACCCAGCGCAATGTGCTGTTTCGTTCCAGTTTTGCGCCTCTTACGAACGATGGAGCCTTGTGCAGCTCGCGTTAATAATCTTTTGATGGCTTTCCTATCTGGGTGACGGGCATTGGGATATTTCTCGGCATAGCGTTTTTCTGCAGCCCTATAATTATCATGACATTCACCAACAACTTTTATCATATTCACAATCTCCTGGGGCGTGTAATCAGCCATCTCAAAAAGGAATATGGTACCACAAAAGAAATTTGGTTTTCCACTTCAATTGTATGTATAAAAAGAAATTAAGAAGGCAATTTTCGGAAATGAGCGAAAAAGTTATTTATTCTAATAAACACATGAAATCATTACCGTATGCTATTCAATAATAAGAAATCAAAAGGTTTTCTTTATTTGTACTGTGCACAGTGACACCACTAAAAATAACTAACTCTACCTATTTTCGAGTGCAGTATTGTTATTACTCTTTAAAAAAAATGAAAATATTCCCAAATTGACCAAACTAAAGAATTCGAATATTTATAATTGACTCATAACAAAACCATTAAATCATCGCCTCATAACTACCTTAAAGTAATCGGTCACTCGTACTTAAAAAATATTATTTGACGTAGCCGTACATTTCAATGGTGCCAACCTAACCAAGAAAGAACAAGAAGAAAAGTACCTTTTCATACCGAAAATTAATCCCAAAAATCCTTCAGAGTGACGCTGACAAAAGTAAGAACACATCAGATTAAAAAAATTAATTTGACCCCAATTGACCTCAAGCACGATTTGACCCTTAATTGACCCCAGAGGGCCAACTTTGACACCATATGACGGTACATATCTGAACGTAAAATTTTCTTCTCTTTCCATTTCCGAGGTCAAAAATAAGGGGATTTTAAAAAAATCGACTTGACCTTAAATTAACCTTCCAGATCACGGTTAAAGTCAAGGTCGAGGTCAAGGTCATATTCGGACGTAAATTCTTCCGCTCTTTCCATTTCCAGGGTCAAAAATAAAGGGTTCCATTTTATAAAATCAACTTACCTTAAAATGACCTTGAACGTCAAGGTCAATTTTGTCCTTCCTAGAGGTTCCCAGGTCGACCTCATTAAATTAGCTGGTTGACCTTGAAACCCCAACATATCAGACCTTTCTGAACGTAAAATTTTCTGATCTTTCCATTTCCGGGGTCGAAAGTAGGGATTCTCATTTAAAAAAATCACTTTGACCTTGAAATAACCTTGAAAATAGAGTTCAAGGTCAAAGTCGTTGTTACCATTAGCTGACCCCCTTTGCACCCTACAACTTTTATTTTTAAAGTTTTTTTCCATCTCTCATACTTTTCAAGATATTTGCCTGGGGCGATTAAAATGGGACACCTTGTATATTATTAGTAATTAATAACTCTCTTAATTTAATTAATAATTGTATTAAACCTTATTTAATTAATTTACATGACACAGATGTATCTATGTATAGCATGAATAATTTTTTATTGTCTATATTTATTATCTCTATATTATTTTCTGTTAATGATACCTTTGGTTTTATATTCTTATTTTTTATTAATATTTCCGTATACTTATCTAATGATTTTCCGTTTCAATTTATTAAATTAACAATATTATCATTTCTGAATTGTATAGAATTTTGCAATTTCGGGTTTTTTGCATTATTTTCCGTTGGTCTCACTCTTTTTTTTTTTAACCTCATAGGCCAGCGAAATTAGTCTTTTTTTGCCTGTTTTGAAACCTAATTGTAAGCCGAACTTATCAAGCATGTTATGATTGTCATCAGGAACAATAACCCGGTGAATGAGTATAAAAATTTACATGGGAAATGTTTTTAATTAACAATTGAATACTCGGAAAAACAGTTTTTCGACTGCTACAAAAAAACTACTGACTTTACAGAAAGAAGTTCAAAGTAAACTTTGTAGATAGTAAAAAGATCTATCAAACGCAATTTACAGATTTAAATTTAGTTAATTTGTTTATCTGCAAATCGCAAGAAACCGCTTAAAAAGGCCTTTTTACGATTGTTTATTACTCTGTTAATAATGTCGCTAGGTGCTTGATAACTCGTTTAAGTATAGCTCTTATAGCACTTAATAAGCAGTTAAAATTTTAGCTAAAAATATTTAATAGTTTTTGCATAATTCCATTTATTTATTAGATTTTGGTCATTTTTGCGTGATTTTTTCCAAGCCGTGGGACGTCGTACGAGGATGCAGTAAACGGATTTTGAAAGTTTAACATCTCTACTTTCACGAACAATGAATAGCTAACCGATTTTTTCAAATTTAATTGTTTAAAATCGCAAAATAAAAAGAAGTCATTTTTTTTATTATAAATAAAAGCATTTCTATAAAATGGCTAAATTGATCTCCACGAGCAAATTCTCTTACAGTTAGTCGTAATACCTTTCCCAAATCGAAATAGTGTGCTACATTTTTATAGCCCGCACTATTTGATAGAAAATTTTAGCACACGGCGACACTGTAAGAGAAGTATAGAAAATACTTTAATAAAAATTACAAATTTACAAAATACAGGGAACTGAAATGCGTTTCGTCCTTAGTCGTACCGGGTGGACTCATCAGGAAGATCCCGGTAGACTTATCTTCGACGCCGAAAATAAATGTTACTTGGATTTATTTAAGGAAGTTGGAAAGTGATTTTATTTGTGGAAGCCAAGAAGTGGCAGCCACTTGGTGGAGAAAGTAACAAAGATACAGATATAAATAAAATTTAGGCATGTTTGTGATCCAATGCCGTTTAAGTTTCTTAATAAATTTTATACGCTCGAAATAATATAGTTCTATAAAATGGCTAAATTGATCTCCACGAGCAAATTCTCTTACAGTTAGTCGTAATACCTTTCCCAAATCGGAATAGTGTGCTACATTTTTATAGCCCGCACTATTTGATAGCAAATTTTAGCACACGGCCACACTGGTAAGAGAAATATAGAAAATACTTTAATAAAAATTACAAATTTACAAAATACAGGGAACTGAAATGCGTTTCGTCCTTAGCCGTACCGGGTGGGCTCATCAGGAAGATCCCGGAAGACTTATCTTCGACGTCGAAAATAAATGTTACTTGGATTTATTTAAGGAAGATGGAAAGTGATTTTATTTGTGGAAGCCAAGAAGTGGCATCCACCTGGTGGATAAAGTAACAAAGATACAGATATAAATAAAATTTAGGCATGTTTGTGATCCAATGCCGTTTAAGTTTCTTAATAAATTTTATACGCTCGAAATAATATAGTTCTATAAAATGGCTAAATTGATCTCCACGAGCAAATTCTCTTACAGTTAGTCGTAATACCTTTCCCAAATCGGAATAGTGTGCTACATTTTTATAGCCCGCACTATTTGATAGAAAATTTTAGCACACGGCCACACTGGTAAGAGAAGTATAGAAAATACTTTAATAAAAATTACAAATTTACAAAATACAGGGAACTGAAATGCGTTTCGTCCTTAGTCGTACCGGGTGGACTCATCAGGAAGATCCCGGTAGACTTATCTTCGACGCCGAAAATAAATGTTACTTGGATTTATTTAAGGAAGATGGAAAGTGATTTTATTTGTGGAAGCCAAGAAGTGGCAGCCACCTGGTGGATAAAGTAACAAAGATACAGATATAAATAAAATTTAGGCATGTTTGTGATCCAATGCAGTTTAAGTTTCTTAATAAATTTTATACGCTCGTAATAATATAGTTCTATAAAATGGCTAAATTGATCCCCACGAGCAAATTCTCTTACAGTTAGTCGTAATGCCTTTCCCAAATCGAAATAGTGTGCTACATTTTTATAGCCCGCACTATTTGATAGAAAATTTTAGCACACGGCGACACTGGTAAGAGAAGTATAGAAAATACTTTAATAAAAATTACAAATTTACAAAATACAGGGAACTGAAATGCGTTTCGTCCTTAGTCGTACCGGGTGGACTCATCAGGAAGATCCCGGTAGACTTATCTTCGACGCCGAAAATAATGTTACTTGGATTTATTTAAGGAAGTTGGAAAGTGATTTTATTTGTGGAAGCCAAGAAGTGGCAGCCACCTGGTTTGGCTTCCACAAATAAAATCACTTTCCAACTTCCTTAAATAAATTCAAGTAACATTTATTTCCGGCGTCGAAGATAAGTCTACCGGGATCTTCCTGATAAGTCCACCCGGTACGACTAAGGACGAAACGCATTTCAGTTCCCTGTATTTTGTAAATTTGTAATTTTTATTAAAGTATTTTCTATGCTTCTCTTACCAGTGTCGCCGTGTGCTAAATTTTCTATCAAATAGTGCGGGTTATAAAAATGTAGCACACTATTTCGATTTGGGAAAGGTATTACGACTAACTGTAAGAGAATTTGCTCGTGGAGATCAATTTAGCTATTTTATAGAACTATATTATTACGAGCGTATAAAATTTATTAAGATAAATAAAAGTAATTGCTGCTCGACTATTGGTCGTAGATAATCGACAGTAGGTTCGTTGGAAAGCTGGTATTTTTTCACAAATTTTAAGGGGTCTACGAACTCTCTAAGTGCTCTGGGAGCCAAGATAATTTTTTTTTTTGTAAAAAGCGCTGTGTCTTCAATTATTAATATTAAGACACGAGACAGGGACGAAAATCGAATTAATAGTTGTACTAACAGAAAAAAAAATATTTCGTTACATTTATTGTAAAATTACATTGTTATAAATAATCACGAAGGCGCGGATCTAAATTGGAGAAGGCTACAAGTGTCACGCGCAAAAACTGAGCGTAGGAACTTCAAATCGGACGCGCTCGAAATTTTTTTCATATCTCATTATATAATTGACGTAAACCCTTCATTTTTTTTTAATTTGGTGTAGCTCGCCAAAATATTAACATACAGCATACTCGTTTCCCCGAAAAAGTTTATTTAACAATACTTAATTAACAACAATTATTTTTATTAACTTTTTTCTGTTTTTTTCATAAATAAAGATGAATTAGTTATGGATAAATGCTGGGGTGTCTACTACTAGTTAATGAAATAATAAAAAATAATGTATTTGTTTTGAAAAAATCATTTATTGCAGATTTAACACTGAAATGGTTATTTTACGTTTTTTTGCCTTTGTTGGGCGTGATACTGACTCATTCAGTTCTTGATTATGTTCTTCTATTTCTTCTTCTTCATCTTCATCTTCATCTTCATCTTCTTCTTCTTCTTCTTCTTCTTCATCTTCTTGATCTTCTTCATCATTTTTTTCTTGTGTACTTGGCGGGACTTCGCATTCGGTTTCTAATTGCTCATCATATTCTGCATCATCATGCATGATATCTGCCATATCAATAACCATTTCTTCCACATTTGTGCAGGTTTCACCATGGCAAGATGAGCATATATTTGAGCATCGCAAGCCATGCTTTCGGCAGCTGCATGTCTTTTTCTTGCACCCCGTTTCACATCTACAGCTAATTTTCCACAGTACTTCGTCTGGGATGAGCGGCTCTAGTGTGGGAACGGGGTGTAAAACATCAAGTCGCTCTTTCCAACCCCAATCCGTCGGATTTTTTGTGAAACCTTTCCACTGCTGCACTTGAAGATATATGCGAAATGCATGCTGCATTGTGGCACCTTCAATAGGCGGCAAATTTTGAAGTTTTGCGGAACCTTTTAACGTAGACTTTTGGAAGTTTAGATATCGCTGCTCATGTAAACTTTTTTTATCTTTTTTGGTTCCATATAATCGGCTAACAATTTCATATGCACTCGCAGCTAAAGCTTCAGGCGTCGCATTGGGATCATAAAAGCGTTGAGCCTGTTGTTGGAGAGCGTTGTCGTTTAATAAAATATTGATAATTTTATTTTTGCCTTGCTTAAAAAAGCAAGACGTAGTATCACATCCTGTGAACGCGTGAAGGAACGTGAGCAAATACTGTAATTTTTCATGTTTAAAACTATTGCTGTCGTAAATACTGTCCTGTATATTTCCTTTGTCGGGTTTTAAAAAGTAGATGGTGTTATACGGTTTGTGTTTGTTTAATATTACCAGTAAATCTATGTCTTCTCCAACGATCCACGTTCTCCACGTAAGGCTGCATTTTTCCGCCGTGGTGACTATAAGAAAATCTGCATCCTCCTCGGCGACTAAAATAGTGCAATTTTCTTTTTTGAACTGTTCGCACAATAATGTTATTAAATTTTTTTTTATTTTTGTTTTGCTTAAAAATTTGTCCTGTGAAATTGAAATAACAGTTTGTCTATTAAATTCAATTTCACGGCCCAAATTTTTATTTTCTCTCCGTGACCTCTCAGCGGCCTTTGTACTTTTTGTGCTAAGTCCGTCGGGATAACCATCGAAAACTATAGTACAGTTTCTACTATAATTATTGATAGCGTAATTAACGTAGTGCTGTACTATAAATTCGATGGAATTATTCGTATCCCAACGAACTTTATGCAGAAGAAAGCCGCCATCGATTACATAGTAATCCTGCTCATTTCGTGGAAGCTCTGTTATTTTACTAAAATTGTCGTAGAAAGAAGACTTGCGTCGTTTCCGCATACCACCCTCGTCAAAAAATGGAAGCGAATAAGGAGCAAGCTCATATTGTAAGAATTTTCGCATGTCTGATTTGCTTTGAATATTTAGCGATATTCTTTGAAATAACAATGCAGGATCGATCGTTACTACTTCATTGTCTATCTTTATCGATGAAGTGACTGTCTTCAAAGATAATACCTTGTCTTTTTTTTCAATTTGATCGATCCAGAGTTCCCGCCGACAATTTTCTTAATACATTCTAAACCTACCTCGTATGCTTCGTGGCAGTTTATTTTATCGCCACCTACTATTCCACTACTAATCGATATTATATTGTGCGTTACAGGAAATGGATTGTGGTTCTGAAAAAATTCTGTTAACTTATTAAAGTCTTCGTTAAAGTCTTTCAAATCTCTCTTAATACGAGAATTACTTGCGTCGACATGTTGATCAGACGTTGCGTAAGTAATATTACAGAATTTCTCCACAGTATCTGTAACTTCGACTAAACGATCGTTGATAAAACCCACTTACATAATGTACTGTCAGTTATGCCGCGTACATGTGTGAAGCCGCCACTCACTTTCATTGGCCGCATCAACATTTGTTCAATGATCATATCAGACCACGTTCCGGATCGATATTTGTCCACTCGCCTAATAGTAAAGTAGCCTAAACGACTGAATTTATCAAACTCTATTACGTCCATTATATTTTCAAGATTGTACATATCTTGTAAATATAAGTGGGCACTTTTGGCGTACAAATTATGACCGCTAGCGTGGAAATAAGGCAACATTTTCTGTACACACTCGAGGTGCATGTTCCAGTCACCACTTCTTTCTGCTTGAATAAATTGTTTTGCAAGATCTAACATTTTAAAATACTGAATCCACAATTCGGCTGTTGGTCCGTTCTCTTTAATCAAATTTAATTTATCTACAAATTTTTTTCTTATTTCTTCAATATCATTTTGTTCAAGCAACGTGTGAAATTCCGATTTTCCTACATACTCGAGCAAATTCTTTAGAACAAATACTTCTGATTCCGATAGATTCATAGTAGAAAAAATGATATGTGATAAAGCATTTTGGATTAAAATGTGTCGTCTGATTGCTCTGGAATACGCGTGGCCACTTAATGCTTTTTCAGCTGAAACTTCAGCGTACAACTGGCAAAAAGGATCTTTTAATCCACTGCCGTCCATCACATATCCGACTGCGCCAAGATATGACATGAGCATATGAAATCCTCCAAGCCTCACAACGATTTTATTAATTTTTATTTCATTTGGAGTTCCCTTACAGCATTCTACAATTTCACGAGCTTTTTGATAAAGCGGTTGATCAAAGGTTACAAAAACATGTTTTTGATTTTGGGCTATACACTTTTCGTTAGCTTCGATTAAAACTGTAAAAATTGTGTCATAACTACTGGGCGGGGCGTTTACGAACGGGACCGGAATTATTTTCGATATGTTGAAAGGTTTTACCTACGTACATTGCTCCATAAAACTGTTCCAACCGCTCAAGTTTTCTCGCCATATGTAGTTCCCATAAAACCATAATAAATCTGTCGGCTCTACATGATTTTGCGTTATTGGATTGTTTATAGTTACATCTTCAATCACAATATTTTTAAGCCCCGCGTGCACTCCTCTTTGAAAGTTTTGAAACCAAAAGCGCCTAAGTTATTAGCCGAAGGAATACGAGCTAAGCGTTCTATTTTAGTATTTGTTGATATTTCGGAGGCAGGAGTTGCACAGATAATACCACCCATCGCATGGAAAGTATTCCGACCATCTATTATGCACGTGTTGTGGTAGGCATTATCGTATACAAACCGAAAATAAGCTGCACCGGAGTCATAAGTTTCGGGCTGACAAACTATAGAAGATTCAAAAAGCTGCGTTTTATAATAGGAAGCACATAATCCAAGATAAGCCAATGAATCTATGAGATTTTTCGATGCATGCTTTTTATACATCATAGTTGACAAACCCAATAAAATCGGGGATAAAAATGACCCAGGTCTTACGGAGGATATAATAATATGACAAAGTGTCATGACTCTTTTATCCCACATTTCATTTTTTCTTTTGTTACTTCTCCTCAAAATATCGAAAAACGATTGTAACGTCGGTGGTATGTCATCTTTGATGTTATCAAAAAACTGATCAGGCGCAGGATAATTAACTGTATTATAATACTTCGATGTTATATCTTCAAGAAGCAATTTCGCTGCTGTATCAATAATCCGTTTGCGTTCGGCTTTAACATCTGAGTTTTTATTGTTGTACCATTCCGCAGAAAGAATCTTATTTCTTACAAACGCGAAACAAACAACTAAATCTTTTTTTACTTTATAAACGGAAATTGCGTCACCAAAATATTCTACTAGTTTATTGCGAATTGTGTCAAGTTTGCAAGGAAGTTCTTCTTCTTCTTCTTTGTATTCGCTTAAAATACTTGCAATGGAAAATTGACACTTCTCATCACTAAACTCGCATAAATAAGAGATAATATAGTCCGCAACGTCAGATGTATCTTTACGCATAGATCGACCGGCTTTATGAGGCGGTCTAAAAATTGAAAATTTTCGTATGCAAAAATCATGGTAACGGGCGCCCCGTTCTACCAAATCTACGTTTTCAATAAGTTTTTTTAAAACTGTATATTCTTCTCGAAGGTTATCTCGTAAAGTTTCATCATTCTGGTGTGAAGTAATTTTCTCTAGAATATTGCCGTTTAAAGTGTCGCTACTAACAATTTTGACTTTCGAAAGATTCGCGTTAGGATATTTTTCCCTTTTAGCATTGTACTCGTGCGACGCTTCTTCCCCGCAAAATATACAATATTTGCTAAAATCAAACGGCTGTAGAGCAATTGTATTTTGTCTCGCAATTACTTTTAAAATACTTGCTTGTTTTTGAGCAGCTTTTATACTTGACTGTTTAACATAATTACTATGTCAATTGGTATGAATTGTTAATGCTTGACACTTTTGGAGTTTTTTATGTTTGTTGTCCTTCCTCTTTAAACTTGCATCAATTAAGGTTGCTATAGCCTTTTCTTTGAGAACTCGAGCCTGCTTGGGGTTGACTAGTTTGTCACACAGCAAACAGATATTCGCGCCGTCAGTCTCCATTTTCAAGAAAACTTCAACCTGCACAAAAATAATGTATTGTATCTGTTGAAATAAGTCGACGTCCTAACGGGATTCTTGTGTTGTCGGGCGTCAAGATAAGTTACCGACTGAGCGTGGGGAGTGGGGATGCGAGACGAGAGCGAGCGACTGCCCTTCTGACACGCGTGACGAACAGATACCGACGAGCTTTTGTACAGCGCAGACGCTGACTGTGACTCAATAAAATAAACCTTCCCTCTTGTAATTGAGGAGTCAAGTTTTTATTTCGATCCTACCTTCAACAGTATCAATAAATTTTGTAATTATTGAAACTTAATTAACTATAACATATAATTCACAAAAAAAATATATCAATAAATCTGATTTTAAAAATGTATTCATAATTAAACTGTTTTTGACTATAAATATTAAAACAAAAAAAATTATAATTTAGACATCCGTTTACACTATGCCAAAATAAATATTTTTGAAAAAAACTTTCATAAAAATTATTTTAAACTAATAATATTATTTTTGCTAAAATTAGTGGGCTATAGCAACTTTTAGGAATAAAAAATTGACGGACCCTGGGATCGAACCGGAGAGCCGCTGACGCACAAGTCAGAAAGGCTACCATCAAGCCACCGTACCAATCGGACTTCTATTAATCGAACGGCTGGCTTATTTCGCTCTTTTATATTCGTACGTATATCTGCATGTAACACTAATTTCAAATAAATTATTTACCGATTTCGTAATAACACTATGAATAACAATTACAACATTTATGTACTTATCAAAGGTGCGATAACACTAGTTCATAAAGTCTTTCTCTTATAGCTGTGGTACTATATCCCAAACAATCCGGATTTTCGTTTAAAAACAGCAAATGCAACTGTAATATATAACTTATAAATATATTTGATAATTGGAATATAAATCAGAATACTGTATATATTCACTTACGAGGATTCAATAAATGTCACTTATAAACTGTTTATTAAACTGTAATATACACTGTATGTAATACTAAAATTGTATTCGATACTGCTTATGCTCCTATACTCGGTGGCTGGCGTCACTGGCGGAGACATGCGCACAAGTGTCGAAGCGTCTAACGAAAGATTTCACCCCGATGCCTTTCGGAACATGCGTTTCTGAACACATGAATGCGCGGAAAAATTCAAATCTACTCACACACACATAAACTCACATACACAGAGTAATATGAAAGTATGTTTAAGTAATTAATAATATGTACCATTGCATAAAATTATATGTATTTAATTATTTATTTATGAAAAAAACAGAAATATGTTAATAAAAATAATTGTTGTTAATTAAGTATTGTTAAATAAACTTTTTCGGGGAAATGAGTAGGCTGTATGTTAATATTTTGGCGAGCTACCCCAAATTAAAAAAAAATGAAGGGTTTACGTCAATTATATACTGAGATATGAAAAAAATTTCGAGCGCGTCGGATTTGAAGTTCCTACGCTCAGTTTTTGCGCGTGACACTTGTAGCCTTCTCCAATTTAAACCCGCGCCTTCGTGATTATTTATAACAATGTAATTTTACAATAAATGTGACGAAATATTTTTTTTTCTGTTAGTACAACTATTAATTCGATTTTTCGTCCCTGTCTCGTTTCTTAATATTAATAATTGAAGACACAGCGATTTTTACAAAAAAAAAAATTATCTCGGCTCCCAGAGCACTAAGAGAGTTCGTAGACCGCTTAAAATTTGTGAAAAAATACCAGCTTTCCAACGAACCTACTGTCGATTATCTACGACCAATAGTCGAGTCGCAATTGCTTTTATTTATAACAAAAAAAATGACTTCTTTTTATTTTGCGATTTTAAACAATTAAATTTGAAAAAATCGCTCAGCTATTCATCGTTCGTGAAAGTAGAGATGTTAAACTTTCAAAATCCGTTTACTGCATCCTCGTACGACGTCCCACGGCTTGGAAAAAATCATGCAAAAATGACCAAAATCTAATAAATAAATGGAATTATGCAAAAACTATTAAATATTTTTAGCTAAAATTTTAACTGCTTATTAAGTGCTATAAGAGCTATACTTAAACGAGCTGTCAAGCACCTAGCGACATTTTTAACAGAGTAATAAACAATCGTAAAAATGGCCTTTTTAAGCGTTTTTTTGCGATTTGCAGATAAACAAATTAACTAAATTTAAATCTGTAAATTGCGTTTGATATTTCTTTTTACTATCTACAAAGTTTACTTTGAACTTTTTTCTGTAAATTCAGTAGTTTTTTTGTAGCAGTCGAAAAACTGTTTTTCCGAGCATTCAATTGTTAATTAAAAACATTTCCCATGTAAATTTTTATACTCATTCACCGGGTTATTGTTCCTGATGACCTCCCCAATCATAACCCGCTTGATAAGGTCGGCTTATAATTAGGTTTCATGAAAAAACTAATTTGACTGGCCTATTAGTCTCTCATCATTTATTGCTTTAATTTTATCATCATTATTAATTACTTTTGTTGTTTGTGTATTTTGATCTATTTCTCGTTTGTTTCGCGCTCTTGTAACTACGAATAGTTCTACTGGATTTCTGGATAGTGCGTCTGCATTTGCGTTCTGTTTTTCTGGTTTCTATACGATATCAAATCCATAATCTGATAATTTTAGTCTCCATTTTTGGACTCTTGTATTATTATCAGCTGATCTTAACCATAACAGCGGTTTGTGGTCAGTAACTATTGTGATTTTGTTTCCATATATGTAATTTTTAAACGTTTTTTTGGTAAACATTATCGCCAATGCTTCCTTTTCATAGGTGTGATATTTAGTTTCGGCTTTATGTAAACTTCGTGATGCGTAATCTATCCCTGGGTCTTTGCCAATTTTGCCTTGCGACAAAACTGCACCTGAAGCAGAATTCGAAGCATCTGTTGTAATAATGAATGTTTCGTCAAAAAGCGGATATTCTAAAACTGGTGCTGTACATAATAATTCTTTAATTTCCTCAAAAGCTTTTTGTTGATCGTTTTCCCAATGAAACTTTACATCTTTTTCTAGTAATGTATTCAAAGGTTTTGTTACTTTTGCATAATTTTTTATAAATCTTCTATAATAACCTGAAAGTCCTAGATATTCTCTAATGTTTTTAACATTTTTAGGCGTAGGGAATTTTTTTACTGCTTCTACTTTCTTTGGATCAGATTTTATTCCGTGTTCACTCATAATATGAGCTAAATAACATTCTTCGTTTTTTATTCTGTCATAGTTTCGCCGAAAATAATTATATCGTCGATGAATAGGAAGCATACTTTACCGATTAAATCGCCTAAAACTGTATTCAAAACTCTTTGAAATGTACGCGGTGAGTTTCTCAATCCGAAAGGTAATACTCGAAATTCAAAACGTCCCAATGGATTAATGCTAAATGCAGTTTTATGTATATGACTTGGTTTCATAGGAATTTGGTCAAACCCCGATTTTAAATCTATAACGTGATAAAACTAAGTTTTTCCCAATTGATCGAATATTTCTGTAATGTTTTGGACTAAATATGGATCTGGAACTGTCTTTTCGTTTAGTTTTCTGTTATCTATTACTAAACGCCATCGTTTTTTTCCGTCTGCTAACTATTTTTTCGCTATAATCCATGCTGGAGCATTAAAAGCACTTTCTGAGTTTCTAACTAGGTCATTTGTTATTAATTTTTGAGTTTCTTCTATCGCAATTTCTTCTAATTTATGGGGTAAAGGAAATTGCTTTACGTGTAGGGATTTATCATCTGTTAATTTTATTTCATGTTGTTCTACATTACATGATCCTAAACTATCTCCCTCTAGCCAAAATATATCCTTACTTTTCAATACGAGATCTTTAATCATTGCTTTACTATTTTCAGGCAAGTTTTCGTAACATATTTTTTCTAATAATCTTTCTTCTCATTAAAAATCATTTTACCTAACCTTATTTTAATAGACCTTAGTTTTATCATTAAAAATATTACTTATGTCGACTGCAATTTACTATCAACTGATAAGAATTTTTCCATCGTTCTTATAGTCTTACAAATTAAATTAAAATAATTAATATTTATAGCAGTCAGATTGCCCTTGTTTATAATCATCCCCGCAGAAAATAGTTTGCATTCTTTCGATTTTGGGAGTGTGGATATTTTGGAACAGGGGATTAAGAATAAATATAAGAGGGAAAGTCTTGAAAGAATTCACATTCTAAGAAATCGGAATAATGTAAATTTAATGATAGAGTCAAGTAAATTAGATAACATTTATCATTCTTTATTAATTTAAGTGAGAATGAAAAGTTGGAGAGGGGAAAGTGGGTGGTGGTGGGGGTAAGAGAAAAGAAGGGGGTATGAGAGTATATAAGGAGGTGTATCGTGGGTTTCATTTGAATCCCTGAGGAGGAGCCGGAGCGGGCTCGAAACGTTGGGCAATTTGGTGGTGGGGGGCAGTCAGATCGTCCTTTGCTAACAAAGTTTTTTCCAGGTTTTAATTAAGTTTTTATTTCAGATTCGGCGGGGGTGATTATAAACAAGGACAATCTGACTGCCATAGATATTAATTATTTTAATTGAATTTGTAAGACTGTAAGACCGATGGAAATCTTATCAGTGAATCTTCCTTCTCTATTATATTCTTTTAAATCTTGTATTGAATCATTTTTTCCTATAAAATTTATTGATCCCAAATTTAAAATTTCATTTTCGTCTATGTTAAAGTCTTCTGTTACTTGAAAACCTTCAGGTAAATTGTCTATTCCATAAGATATAAAGTTATATTCTTTATTTTCATAGTGGTTATTATATTCTTCTAAATCTACTTCAATCTTATTATTCATTATTGTCAAAAATTGTTTATAATATGTTGATCCGATTTCCTCAAAATCGATTGTTTGGTCATTATTTTCAAAAGCAATATTAATATTATTTATTAATGACTTAATATTATTTTCGTTATTTTCCAAAATTTTCTCATAATGTGAATCATTTATATTTTCTGGTAGAATTTCATTTAAAATTTTTTTTGTAAATCCTTTCCTTCTGCCTCTAATATTGGAATCGTATTTAAAATTTTTGTAACTTCATCATAAAATGCTATTTCTGAATTTATATTTACTTCATTGTTATTGATTAACTCGGATTCATCAGATATTAAACAAGATGATTTCTCCATTTTATCCACAATTTAAAAATTTTCAGTTTTTTCGTTTATTTGTACTACTTGTTCACAATCCCTCTGAATTACGGGTGTTGAATTTTGTTTTTCATTCGTATCTTCCAACATTTTCTTTAAAAATTCCTTTTGTTCTATCGTTACTCTTGATTCAATTTCTTTATCCGTTTTTGTAGGTTTTTAGTTACTAGATTAAGATTATGATTTAGTTTATGGGCTGGTTTTAGCTTGATTTTATTATTATTTATTTGTAAATAAGCCTGGTCTAGTCTTAATTTTTGTTCAGTAAGAATTTTAATTCCTAAAATTCCGTCGTAGGGTAGACAAAAATCTTCTGGTGCAACATGAAAATCAATATTTAGTCCATTGATTTTCATTTTTATTACTCCTAATGTCTCAATAGTTTTATCTGTGATACCGGATAAACGAATTTTTCTATTTTCTAAAATTATGTTAGAAAGTATCTGATTTCCTTTGATAATATTTAACTGAGCTCCACTATCTACGAGTAAATTACATACTTTACTTGTGTATGGATTCTCTATTTCGACGTACTGCAGTGAGTTTTCCAATTTCAGAAAATACATTGCAATCTTTGTCGCTGTTATTTTTTCTTGTATTTTTTCCTTTTTGACACTACTTATTTCGGGTTCGTTAAAAACAATTGAGTTTATTTCGTTAACATTTTTACCTTCCGATTTGTTAGCGGCCTGATTTTCCTTCATATTTTCATTAATATCGCTTAAATTCTTTGTAATTAATAAATCAATGTCTGTATCTTTTCCTTCGTTGCGATTTATGTTTGTAATATTATTGCCATTAAATGTACTTACTTTAATATCTGCGTTACTTTCGAGTAGTTTTTTGTTAATCCTTCTAGTCCACTCATTTCCAGAAGAATTTCTTAGTTTTCCGAATTTTGTTGATTAAATACTGATCGCGAAGTACATTCCTCGGTTGTGCGATTCGTGTTCTTACATATCTTACAAAATTTATCTAATTTATTTTGTAGCAATTTGATTTCATGGCAATTGTCTATTTGATGTCCGTCATTCTTGCAATAAGAGCATTTACTTTGTGCTGTCAAACTTTTTAATTTTCTACAATCTTCCAACGTATGCCCAGTGAATTTACAATATTCGCATTTTCTACTTTGTGTATTAAAGTTTCCTCGATAATTACTATTTGAGTTATTTGAGAATTGATGACTATTTTGATGATTTCTTCGTAAAAATCCGTTTCTATTTCTATCTCGATGTTCATAGGCTTTATTTGAAGGATTGTAGTTGTTATTCTGGAACGTATTTTGTTGATTATTACTCATTTTCCTACAAGTTTTCGCTAAATGTCCTGGCGTGTCTCAAAATTGACAAATTTCTCTATTCTGAGAGTTTTGTTGTCTGTTTTGCATCATTAAAACTTTTACGTTCTCGCAATCCGCGGTTTCGTGACCTTCATCCGCACATATCGCACACCATATCGTTCTTTTGTTTATCGTGGCAGTATTTCATTAAATGCCCGAGGTTGTTGCACCTCTTACACAATGCTGACGGGCAATTTTCAGCCCTGTGTGACGCGTTGCTACAGACGTCGCATACTTCCGTAATTCTTACCGAATTATTGCACATAGGCGGATCGTGTCCTCTTTCCTTACATTTCCAACATAGTTCGTATTCTGTAATAGTAGGACATTGTGTAACCTCGTGTCCCATATTTTGGCAGTATTGACAATGGTTACTCGACATCTTATTTAACTTACACGCGTCTATTGAGTGGCCTTCCGTACTACACAATTTGCAAATTAATTTTATTACATGCTTAGCTGTTCTGCAATATGATACATGCTCCTTACTTTTACAATAGACACATGAAGCTTTCATGCAAAATAATGCTTCGTGATTTATTTCCCTACATAATTGGCAAAAACTTGTTTAATTTTGTTTGGAATTGGAGTTTCGAAATTAAACAATATGCTCGTAGTATCATTCCTTAAGCTATTTTGCTTTTTTAAGTTTGATTCTATTTCAATTGCTTTTTGTACTGCGTTATCCATGTCTTGGTGCTTTCCTAGTTCTATTCTAATTTCTTGTTTTAATCCTTTTTTAAAACTACTGAGTATGTCGGTTTTTAATCCAGTTTTATATTCTGTTAATATTTCTCCTGTTACATTTGGTTCTAATTTTTTAAATTCTGTTATTTGTGTACCCAATACTCGTAAATTGTTTGCAACACATAGTACATCTTCATCTGATTTTTGAATTTGTTGTGTTAGTTTTCCGTATAATGAACGTATATTATCCGTTGATGGATATATTTTACGTATTGTTTGAATAAAAGTTTCAATATTTTCAATTTCTATATTTGCTAATGCTTTATAAATTTCTCCTTTGAGCTTTATTTTGAGGATCTGCACTAGGTTCGATTCGTCATTATTCGATATTATTCTTTTTGCTTGTTTTAATGTTTCTATATATTCCTCGAATTGGATATTTTACCCGTCAAAATCCGGTACCAATTTTGTAACTTCTTCAAGTGGTAATTTTAATTTTTGGTTTGCCATTTCTGGTTCGAGATTTATTAAATCTTCGTTTATTTGAATTTCTGGCTGTCCGTTATTACTTGTATTATTATCTCTAGCTACAGTCAACCTTTGTTCATTAAAAAATCCTTCTATATCCGTGTAGCCGTGTTGCCTTCCGTTTTCTACATATATTGATTCTTCAAAAAATGCTGGGCTCTGACTTGGTGTATTCGGTGTATGAAAATTTGTTGGTGATAATATATCCCGTTTTATTTCCGGAATTAAAAGATTATTTATATTTTTTTCAGGTATATCTTGTTCTTGTGTGGGATTTGTAATATTCTGATTTTTGTTTAAGTTAACTGAAGTTTGTCCATCTAGTTCGTTAGGGTCTATTTTTGAAGTTGATGGAATTGAAACTATTTCCGTATTCTCCTCTGTTTTTGAGTCCCGTGGTATGTTAGCGTAAATATCTTATGAAGTTTTATTTAATTGTGTATTTGGAGGTGATCTTGGTACTTTTGGTCTTCTTTCAAAAATGTTCGTTTGTTTATTTATATCGTCTACTTGCTTTTTTAGTTCTGGTTTGCGTTGTGTCGTCTGTCTGGTTATAATCCCTTTGTTTCCCTTATTCCCTATGTCTTTCTGATATGACATGATATATTACTCTCTTGCTTATGATATACTTAATATTTCTTTTAAAATACGTTTTTATTATTAGTTCAACTATTTTTTCTGTATATATTTTGTAATTGTTTATTTCACAATATAATTTATTTATTTGTCACTTTTATAAATCTTTTCCGTTTGCTTAGTTTTTTTTTAGTGTTTTATCTTTTATTGTTTGAAATGTAATGTTCATTTATGCAATTATTATTTAATTAATCAATTTGTTTAATATTATTATTCGTTTTCTTGAGCTGCGTTGATCGTTATTCTATGTTTATTTTTCGTGTGATGTATTTTCGATTTATGTGATCATTATTCTTAATTTTTGTAATTATAATTTTTTATTATGATATTGTAGTATTTTCTTTTGGTTTCACTTTTATATTTTTTTATTATTGATTTTTTTTTTCAATTTCTTATTTATATTAGACTGCCATTATTTTTCGCGTAATATATCTTGATTTCACTCTGTAAATTTATCTTTTCACTGGCTATTTCAGCTATAGCTGAAATAGCCAGTGAAAAGATAAATTTATATAACAAATTATATAACAAATTATAATTTGTTATATAATTTGTTGTTAATAACTCGACGAGCCGTACTTGCTTATCTTCCGAAGTTTGGGCGATTCATGCTACAATGATCCCCCCAACTTCTTACTGCAAAGCAAGAAGCTTATTCTATGTTAGTTGTATAATAATATTTTCCTTGTCTTTCAAGAGCTTATTTGAAAACGTTTATAGTTTGATTAAACTGATTTCGTTCGATTTGTACCAGAAAGACTGTTACGTTCCGGAAAGTAGTTATTTTATTTTTTTATTTCAAATAATCTAGTGAACTATAAAATTTTCGATTTGTACAGGAACCACTGTTAGGTTCCGAAAAATAGTTTTTTTTATTCTTTTATTTTAAATAGTCTAGTGACGTAGTGTTCGATTCGTACCGGAACCGCTGTTAAGTCTCGAGAATTCGAGGAATTTACTCTTATATATTATATTTTTATATTGAATGATATTTGTTTTATATTACCTTTACTCTGGGTGCAGGCTCTTGTGAATAATAAACTGATGATTAATTAGATGCACTCTTTATTGAATGATATAAGTTTTACAAATAAGATAATTTGATTCGTAAAGTATCGTTAACTGAATAAGATATGCGTCCGTTGCGCGGGTAATTATACTGATAATTTATTGATTTAATTGATATAAATATTTTCTAGTAAACTGCTATAGGCTCGTATTGGCCTGTACAAAATAATAATCGCTTCTCCTATTGTCAGTTGGAGGGTACCGAGCTCGCGATCTGTGCGCCAATAATTAACTTGTGCGGTGAAAGTCGCCGTATTTATTGAGCGATTAAATTAGGTTGAAGATGATTTTAACGCTGAATCAAAATCATCTTTTTAAAAAAATTTAATAAACATTTCGACATAAATCGTTCGGTTTCGAAGTTGAGAGATGCTGAGTCTACATTAAAGGCCTGACGCGCGTACACCTTCGCGAAGTAGGTGACTAGCTACGTCACGGTGTTGCGTTTTCGAAATGCTGCGTCGTTTAAATTCGCAATCACATAATTTTGTGGGTCAAAGAAAATTACTGGTGCTAATATGAATATAACATTTAAATTTAAGGATACGTCACAGACGTAACACTATCATACATTATAAATCGATTAATTTATAAGTTTGTTTTTTACTCCTAGAGTTATCTGTCTTAGGCTATGTATTTAATTCTTAAGTTGTTAATTAATTGCCGGTTCATTGTGTCCTGTCTTAGATGGCATGTATTTTACACATTGCAATATGTGTTTTATACATATACATTTATACATTAGTATTAAGTCATTTCTATATAGTTGTCATGTTTTGTGTGTTATGTATAAAAACATATTAACAATTGGTATTCTTTATATTTACAGTCAGTGCCGGTTGTTAGATAAATGCACATACTTTTTCTTATCATTGATTAAAAATATATTAGATATTTGATAACATATTGTTATTGTCGTGCAATGTACATCATGTATTGTGCATCGTGCACTACCGAAGATAGATCGGATCTATAGTATAGACAACACGAAGCATGAGATACAATATACGTAGGCCCGAATTCATAATCGTAAGGGAGATGTGAAATGAACTGAAAGTTTGAACCCATGTATTAGTATATATTTGTATACTTTTTAGTCATGGGCGATACGTTGCGATTTCACGAGTATGTACATGGAATGGACTAAGGAGGTACTACTGACAATAGAATTAAAATTGAGATACATGTAAAATTTCGTATACAGGTTTGTAAATATAGAAATTAAGATATTAATGTTTTCCTTTTTTGCTGATTAACATGGGCTCTTATGGGAAGCCGTGATTTCTTTATACTTATTTGTGTATTAAAAAACATTAAAAATTGAGATTCTATTTATATTTTTTGTAGTAGATAATGAAATTGTGACGGACATCTATTACTTTTCAGAAATTCTATTGACTCTGACTTATAACAAAATTATGTTGAATAAAAGAAAACGTACTTTTAATCTCAAAAAATGAGTTAAAATATCGTCTGTATAGAACTGTTAATCGACAATAGGGCCAAATAAAATTGTACAATTTTAATTAATAATTGGTATTTCGTATAAGTTCATCTACGCAGTTTCTTTAGTGCAATATTCCCTGCGAATGAATCGTAAATAAAAATTGCGGTCATTTTGACTAGCGACGTACCGGTAGAACCTCCTTAAAATTGTATGGAGGGTGTAATAGAGTTAATAATACTGTTAAAAATTACGTCTTCAAAGAAATTCTACAGTAGTTAGTACATCCATTTAATTTATGAAAATATAGTTTTTACGTGGGAAGTAGTAAGGGGACCGGTATAGCGAGACGGTCCCCCGCTGTGCGGTGCGTAGGGGCCATGTGGCACACCGCTGTGTGGTGTCTATGGGGCCCCAAGTGTGACAAGGTCATTAACCCAAGTATTTACTGTAGCAGGTGTGAACACAAGCCAATAAGGATAAACAATGGGGTGATATATTACCCATAAACAATGGCCCACTTATCGCGCCCGCCGTGACGCCATGCCGCTATACCTGCCCGGCGCGTGCCGCCGTATATGCCCTGACCCGTCGTGGTGGTGGTGGGAGAGACCTTTGGCTATAGGCTCTACGCCATAAAGACTCATAGGATGCTGGAGCGAGGCCTGTCGCTGTATAGACCGTGTGTGTGTGTGTGTGTGTGTGTGTGTGTGTGTGTGTGTGTGTGTGTGTGTGTGTGTGTGTGTGTGTGTGTGTGTGTGTGTGTGTGTGTGTGTGTGTGTGTGTGTGTGTGTGTGTGTGTGTGGGTGTGTGTGCGCGCGCGTGTGTGTGTGTGTGTGTGTGTGTGTTGTGTGTGTGTGTGTGTACGCCTGGATCTCAGCTTCTACTCGGTCGATTTTGACCGGACAGGTCTCATTTTTTTTGTTTTTTTTTGCGTGATGGCGGGTCAAAAATCCGTTTTTTGATTAGGGCGATGCTTTTTTGTTTTTTTTTTCAAATTTTCGATTTTCTCAAAACTGTTTTTTGATTTTTTTTAATGATAGGATCGAGTTATTCGAATCTGATGGGTAGCGTTCGAAAGAGAATTAAAATACCTATATTTTCTAAAAAAAAAAAAAGTTTCTAGCTATCACGGTTCTTTTGTTATTAACAAAAACGTGTTTTTTTAGAAGCTTATAACTCCTAAACTTAACGGTCATTTTTTTCTAAGAAAAATTATGAATATACAGAATATAAATAGCTATAATCTGTTGAAATTTGAATACATTCTGTAGGCTACGCTTTGAGTAAAAAATTGAAAAATGAAAAAAATCAGTTTTATATGTCCAACGATTACAAGAGTAAAATTGACTTAATGGCTTCGAAATTCCTTTTAGAGGTAGATTTTGTATAGTTCTCGGTCGAGTTCTTTGGGCAAAATGATTGGTCCATAAATTTCAGAGATATTTGAGGTAAAAATTTTTTGACATTTTTTAAAAATCGTAATTTCTCGAGAACGGCTCTATGTATCTGAATGGGGTGGGTGGCAATCGAAAGAGAATTAAAATACCTATATTTAAAAAAAAAATTAATTTTCTATTTATCACGGTTCTTTAGTTATCATCAAAAATAAAACGTGTTTTTTTTTTTTTTAAATCATAACTCCAATGATGTGTAACAAAATTAATTAAAATGTTTAAAAATTATATAAAAATATAATCTATTATAATTATGAATTATGCATTATGAATGCATTATATTCTGCATTATTATAATTTATTTGTGAGTTATGAACTTTTTTAAAAAAACACGTTTTTGTTAATAACAAAGGAACAATGATAGCTAAAAATTTTTTTTTCTTAAAAAATATGAATTATGAAATATAATATAAAAAAAACACGTTTTTATTAATAACAAAACAACCGTGATAGCTATTTATTTTATTATAAAATATAGATATTTTACTTCTATTTCAAATGATAACTTTATTTATCAGCTCAAAATTTATATAAATTTGATATAAATAAATAATAAATAAATAAATAAATTAAAAATTAACAATTTTTAATATTCATAAATGAATTTAATTATAATTATGCAATAAATTTTTTAAAAAATTATAGATTTTGTTATTAAAAATTAATTAAAGGAATCAACAAATTATTTTTAATTGTCAACGATGTTATTATTAATCGTAGCATTACTTTTAAAATCTTTCATTTATGAATCTTTTTGCTTTCTTCGTAAAATTTTCTTAGAATTTCATTATTCAAACTTATATTATTCCGATCACATTTTTACGAAATTATTAACTTTCTTAGGAAATGTTTTTCACAAAATTCTGACAAGTTGATACGAACAATTGTAGACAAACGGATAAGTGGTTATAACTTTAAATTGTATATTTGGTAAAATCTGGATCACCTTAGGGTTATATTCTAGTTCACCAAGAAGTAGGATGGTTTTGCTTCAAATGAAAAAGTTCAGCTGCAATTATAATTCTCTATTGCTGTATTAAATTTGGAAAAATAAGAAGATATTGTGATAGATGTTAATATTGAGTATGTTCTCCATATCCTAAAACAAAAGTGTTATGTTATTATTTGTTATAATATTGTCTTTGCTTGTTTTTCATAAGATATTATTTTGTTCATCTTAATAGCGTTGAAAATTCTTATTATGCTGATCCTTTTGAAATTTATTCATATTTGGTTCTTTAATAGGCCATGTTTTGTCTTCCTTTTTAAACCTTTTTCTGATAGTAAATTTATTGTAGTAACCTTTAGATTTTAATTTTAATCTTGTAATTTTTGATAATTCTTTTAAATATTTTTCATAATTAGATATCCATTTTAGTTTTCTGACGTTTTTATTAGATTTTACTTTGATAGGACAGTTAAAAACTAGCTGCAACGGGTGTACTTTATTAGGATTTGTATTTAGATTGATTATTACGTTATGATCTTGATTACCCAAGGTTTCTTTTAGTTGACTTTTATTCTCAAGCTGTTCTTGGTGTTCTTGATTATCAAATATTCTTAGATGACTTTTATTATCTAAATGTTTTTTATGTTCTTGATTATCAAACCTATCTTTTGATTGATTTTCATTTTTGAAAATTACTTTACTATTATTTAGTAAGGTCTTTAGATTTTTTATATCATTTAATAAAGACTCTCTTCAGAATGTATTGATCCTATATTCTCTTTTAACGATTTTTCAAGCGAGTTTTGTTGGAATTTAGTTTCTATTTGTTCATCTTAGGATTCAAATGGTTCAGCTAAAGCAAAACTTATGTCTAAAATGACTCTAAGATCATCATAAAAAGTTACTGTTTCCAACGAATTATTATCTTCTTTATTATTTTCATTCAAAATTTCATTCTTTTGGTTATTTGTATCAGATTCATTAAAATCAATTAAATTAATTTCATCACAATTCTCATGAGTTTTTATATTAGGTTCATTGAAATTCATTTCATCATTAGTCTCATAATTTTTTACAGTAGATTCAATAAAATCAATTAAATTTGTTTCCATAATTTTTTAATTTCATGATTATTTTTGAAAATTTCGTTAAAGTCTATAAAATTAATTTCATTAGTATTTTCACGTTTTTTTATAATTATATTATAATTTTTTGGTTCATCAGTGATTTCATGTATTTTTATAAAAGGTTCGATAATTAAATTGATTTCTTTATCATCATTAATTATCGTAGATTCCTCTATGATATTAGTTTTCTGTTTATTTTTATTTACTTTATTTTCTGTAATTAGTTCATTACCATTATATCTTTCAATATTCGTTGCATTAAGTTTGTTTTACTGAATTTTTGATTCGTTAATTGTTTGTTTTGTAACATTATGGTTGTAACGCGTGTCTAGCCGCGATTCTAATCTACCGCGCGAAGGTAGTGAGCGCGCGCGCGCAACTCCTGCGCAGCCGAATCGAGGCGCGCCGCGCGTAGCGAATCGGTCTCGCGACGCGTAAAATGCCCGTCATCCGTCGCGAAGCTGCTAACTGGATCCCGCGAGAAAAGGGAGCCATCTTCGTGTCTGCCGTCGCGCAAGTAGGATCTCCTCCGTTCTTCGTGAGTTTACTTGTCCACGCCGTTCGATCGTTTGGTGAGACCCCGCGAGTGTAGTGGAGGCGCCGCAAATAGTGGAGGCGCGCACAAGAGAGACAGAGAGAGAGCGATACCGCGTAGCTTGTGCCACGAGCAGAACGAGCCTGCGAGCGAGGAGCCGACAGCCAGCCCGCCTGCCGACCCAATACAGCGAAAGAGAGAGAGAGAGAGAGAGCGCAACTGCTGTGCGAACGACAGGGAGCGAGAGAGAGAGTCGAGTGCACCGGCTGCTCCTTCCTAACGTAAGTTTTCTACTCTCCTCTCGCGGGTTCATTGTAAAGGCTCGCACGGAAATCGCCCCGTGCAAGCCTTCTGTGCCGTGTACGTGGGGGTGTGTGTCAGCCCGCCGTACTTTAACACCGCGCGCGAAATTAGCAGCTTCGCCGCGCGCCGTGTAGTTCGCGCGTTTGAATGTTAACGGTCGCGCGCGAAATAACTCTTTGTTATAATCAGCACAGGCGTTGTGCTTGTAGAGATTAGTAATAGTAAATATATTGTGATATCTAGTTACTCGTCGCGTTGTTCTTTACAACCTGTCCTTCTCCCGGATACCGCCGCCTCCGCGGGAAAACGACTCCGCCGGTCGTTTTCATATCTGAGCATAGCGGCCGCGCGCTTTACTCTTCGAGCGCGCGCTTTTCACTCAGCGATCCAATTAGTTGGAAAGCGAAGTTCGTGTGCGATCTTCGCGTTGTTTTCGGGATTCCAGGAGCAGATCCCCGGGCAAGTCATTTTAGTCTGACACCCGCGGCACCGTGTTCTAGGGCATCGCTGGCCTGTGGCTTGTTGGGATTTTCCCCCACTAGCCATCCCGTTACAACTGGCGCCACGTTTTGGGGGTGGAGAAGGACCTGCGACGCGTACGTGATTCGCGGCGAAGCTTGGCGTGAAGAAGCTCAGCAGCGTAGCTGAGCGTAAGCTGCAAACAAAGGCTCTTCGTGCCGCAGCTCGTAGGCGCGTGTGTGCGTGTGCGTGACACAGCCGTGCTGTTGCGAGAGTGCGGTCGAGAGGTTAGGCGTGCGATAACCAATAACCCTCGACCTAGTGTGCCGACGAGGAGAGATATTGATCGCGGAATTTTTGGAGCGTTGAGGAATTATTGTTAACAATTAAAGTTTTTTAATAACAATTAATTTTTTAACGACAAAATTTTTTTTTTAGCGATAATTAATTTTTTAATTAATTTTTTTTCTCGTCTCGAAAATTTTTTTTTCTTCTCGTCCTCTCGTATTTCCGATACGAATTATTTTTTTTTTTGGACGAAAAATAAAATTTTTTTTTCTTTTATCGTGCAGTTAGAAGAAGATCGAGAGAAAGTCGGCAAGCACTCTCGGAACAAAAAGTTGACTGTGCGCCCGAGTAAAAACTCGAGCGCAAAAATCCCCTCGAACTTAAAAATTGTTTTTATTTTTTTTAGGTGAAAATTGTATCTATTTTTTGTGTTTTTGGTGATATTGTCCGTTTTGACACATATATATATTTTTTTTTTCACATATATTTATTTTAAAATTACAAGTGCGAGTAGTGGAACGTAATTAATTACAAATCGTAATTACTTACAGAAATAGCTTTTATTTTTTTTTTAGAGCCGCATACGGGAAATCCTCGTGCATTATCGAGGTTAAGAGCAACCGCCGTAGCTCTTAGAAAGTAACCCGGGGTCGCATTGAAAAAGCTAGCTCACGGGTTGAAAAGGCAAACTCTCTCTGCCATCAATCCGGATACTACTTGCGCTAGTAAAATAAGTTCGTGGGGAAGCGCACAGCCAATTGACACCATGGCCCGATCGTCGCAATTTGCGGAATCTGCGATACTCAATTGGGCGTATACACAGCCCGAAGAGGAAATTATCGAGGCCATGCAAGCCCTTGGTCTGCAGCAGTCAGATCTGCAATCAGTGAATATGCTGACAACGATCAAGTGGCTTATGGGCGATTACAGTGCCGCCGATTTTGTGCCAGAGCCGGAGCTGTCGGAGAAGCAAGCGTTTGCTAAACGCGAGCAGTCCCGAAGGACGTTCATTGACTTAACGTTGATGAACAAGTCTGGGTCGACTATTGTGGATCCCAATACTGATCCAGACCAACCGCACCCGTTCATTACGCTCCTTGATGACCCGATAGTGATGCAAAAACTCTCGGAGTCTCGGAGGATGAATGCTCCACAACAAGCACATAATGCAGTGGTGGAGCCAGCGGATGAGGCAAACGGCCAGGAGGGTTCCGGGACAGACATATTGAGTTCTGCAGCACCCACCGGGACATCTCCAACCGAAGCCGAGGGACAGCTCCAACAGCAACAGCTTCAACAGCAACAACTGCAGCAGCAGCAAATGCAGCAGCAGCAAATGCAGCAGCAGCAACTGCAACAGCAGCAAATGCAGCAGCAGCAAATGCAGCAGCAACAAATGCAACAGCAGCAGCAGATGGAGCAGCAGCGGCAGCAACAGCGAAAGCATCAAGAGCAGCAGCGACAGCAGGCGTTACTAGAAGAGCAGCGCAGGCAACGACAATTCCGGCGGAGTCAAGAACAAGAGTCGTTGTCGGCACAAAATGGGCAGCACGCGTTCTGGCAGCAAACGCGAAGTCCACCGCAGCCACAGAGTTTTGAGTGGCCAAGTGCGGGGGAACAGCGTACCGCAGGGATTGCTGTGGGAGATAACGTAGTCTCAGAACAGCTGCTGTCGGTGATCCATAGACTCGTCAAAGAGGTGCAAGAGCTCAAAGAGAGTGTGCGAATACTCCAAGAAGCTCGACACCCACCCTCAAGCACGCGCTTGGAGGGAGTCCAACTACCGAATGCGGGCAGGGGACGAGGATCACCACATGTGAACTTTCAGGACACGTTCACATATGTGAATTTTGACAGCAGCAGCCCCAATACTGAATCGCCAAGGGACGCTAGGAGGAATAGCGGAAGAAATCCTACACAGCATCAGGCGGGGGTGAGCGCTACACTGGACCAGTCTACGAGGCAGACGTACGTGCCTCAACAGACGAACCGTGATGTTGGCCAAATCGTAAGGAAATGGCACATCATGTTCTCTGGGTCCTTGAAGGAGCAGAGCGTCGAGTTATTCCTCACGAGAGTAGAGGAATGTCGAGCTCTAGCAAATCTGACGTACGACGAAGTACTCTCGTCATTGTCAGAGCTCCTGAGTGGAGTAGCGGCCACCTGGTATCGGAGTAACCGTCATACGTGGCGATCTTGGCAAGACTTCCAAGAGGCCATAATACACATGTATGGCGGTGACAGGGGCCATCAACAGCGAATCCTAGCGGAGATAAACGCGAGGACTCAAGGCAGAAACGAACTCACGAGAGATTACGTAGTGAATCTGCAAGCCTTGATTCTCAAGTTAGTTCCGGTGCCTAGCATGCCCCAACAATTGGACATGTTGCACCGGAACATGCGGCCAGAACTACAAAAAATGGTGATGCGTAATCAAATTACGGATTACCGAGGGCTCCTGGATTTAGCCCGGGAGGCCGAATTAGCGCTCGCGGCAGATAAGGTGTATCACTCGCCACCACCGCCAGAGCGCACTTACTTGCCAGAGTTTGCCTACGTACCTACAGAGCCAACCACGGATCAGCGGAAAAAGCAGAATCCAGGAGTGGCGGCGATGGGGCAACAACAGCAGGAGCCTCGAGAAAGCCTCGAGGCTATGTTCCGTCGGGTGATGGCCGAGTGTTTGTCAAGCTTGACAAAGAAAGGCACCGACGGGAATAGTGGGCAAACGCCAAACCCACAGTCGTTCAAGAAGCCCAAGAAAAAGAATAATTGGGAGAACAGGCAGCGGGAAGGCGGGCAAAGTAATAATCAGCCTAGTGGGGGTAGTAGCGCGACCCACCAGGCTAGGCCGCCAAGTCCAAGGAGTAATGGACCTCCACAAAGGCCAGAGTACCGAAGGGGTTACGGCAACGAGCAAAGGGAAGCGACCGCAACCCCAATGCTGCCGGAAACCAGCAGGGAAACGGCCAAGGGGCAGGTAAAGACGGCCACACGCCCGCCCCCAGCTCACATCAGCGACCGAGGGTAACTCGGTCCAATTGCCTGAAGGAGAGAGCGAAGAAGTGCCCGCGACTCAGCAGAACGAAGATAACCAGGAAACATGCTCGCGATGGTGGCTTCAAGTAGGTGTAGCCGGCTACAGGCTACGGGCACTCTTCGATACTGGAGCTTCCTGGACTGGGATGAATTCCATCGGCTTACAGCTCGCTACAGCCTGCGGAAAAGAATTAATCCCGGCCAGCGGCCTAACGGCACGGGTAGCTAATGGGCAGAGCATAGCAGTGATTGGCTATGTGTATCTACCCATGGTCGTGGCAGGCGTGTGCAAGGATGTGCGCGTCGCAATCATGCCAGACCTAGACACGGAGTGCTACTTGGGGGTGAACTTCATTAAGAAGGTTAGCGCCGTCTTAGACCCCACTGACAATACGCTGCATCTCAAAGATGATGATGCAAGCGTAAAGTTAGAAGTAGCCTCCATAACCGCCAATAATACCGTGTCCGTATCAGCTATAGGGTTGGCGGACCCAACAGAAGAGCAGCGCAAAGAAGCGGAAGCTTTAGTAGCTGAGCTGATGGGAAACGGCCTAGCACCATTAGGGTGTACTTCGTGGGTTGAGCATGCAGTAGACGTCGGCTCCACAAGACCCATAAAAGAGAAGTACTACCCAGTATCTCGAAAACTCGAGGAAGAGATGCACAAGCAGGTGGAGGAAATGCTACTCGCGGGTATAATAGAACCTTCGACAAGCGGCTGGTCAAGCCCTGTGGTAATGGTACGCAAGTCCAACGGGAAGTTCCGTTTCTGTGTGGACTTCAGAAAAGTGAACGCAGCGTCAAGGCCAGACGCATACCCGTTACCATACATGGAGAGTATCTTAAGCAAACTGCAGAAAGCGCGATACATATCCACGTTGGATTTAAGTAGTGCGTACCACCAAATACCACTAAATCCGGAGTCCAAAGAGACTACGGCCTTCACCGTGCCAGGCAAAGGGTTATTTCAATTTACAAGAATGCCCTACGGTCTTTCGTATGCCGGAGCGTCCTTCCAGAGGCTGATTGACAAAGTCATCGGCCCCAAACTCGAACCTTTTGCTTACTCGTATCTCGATGACATAATAATAGTCACAGAAACATTCGAGGAGCATAAAGAGGTTCTAAAAAGAGTTCTAGATAGGATAAAGGACGCGGGCCTCACCATAAATCGCGAGAAGAGTGTCTTCTGTCGCGATGAGGTTCAATATCTCGGGGTCATAGTAAATAGGGATGCTTTTAAACCAGACCCCGAGAAAATAAAGCCCATTATGGAATATCCGGTGCCGAAAAACCTCCGTCAGCTGAGACGCTTCCTAGGAATGGCCTCGTGGTATAGAAAGTTTTTATCAAACTTCGCCACAATTGCTGAACCACTGACCGAACTAACGAAAAAGGATCGGAAATACGAGTGGTCAACGGCACAAGAAGAGGCCTTCCAAAAGCTAAAAGCGCTAGTTGCTTCTGCACCGATTCTCCACAGACCGGTATCTAACGCACAGTTCGTGGTGCAAACTGATGCGAGCGATACAGGACTTGGAGCGGTGCTATACCAGATAATAGACGGCAACGAAAGAGTCCTAGAGTTCGCTAGTCGAACTCTGAGCGCGGCCGAGAAGAATTATAGCGTGACGGAACGAGAGTGTCTAGCAATTCTCTGGGCAATCAAAAAGTTCCGTCCGTATATAGAGGCCTATGACTTCAAGGTCATCACGGATCATAGCAGCTTGAAGTGGCTCCGTGATCTCCGAAACCCATCAGGCAGGTTAGCAAGATGGGCTTTGGAACTACAAAACCACAGTTTCACAGTCGAACACCGAAAGGGCTCTTTGAACAATGTCCCAGATGCCCTTTCGCGGATGTTCGAGGAAGAGGAACCAGCGGTCGCCGCGTTAGAGCTCGAACGCGATACAAACGACCAATGGTACCTCGAAATTGTGAAAGAGGTTCAACAGCGGCCGCGAGACTTCCCACGTTCAAGCTGGCGGGGGAGACTGTACAAGTACGAACCTGATGAAGTCATAGACGAGTCTCTCGGCGACGATGATGCATGGAAGTTAGCAGTCCCTCACGAAAAGCGACGCGAAGTACTGAGAGAATGCCATGACTTTCCAACTGCTGGGCACTTGGGCCGCGAGAAAACGCTAGAAAGAGTAAAGCGGAAGTATTATTGGCCACACATGTCTCGTGATGTAGCCAGATACGTGAGCCAGTGCCAAATTTGCCAGCAGTGCAAAGTCGAACAGCGCGCTCCAACAGGATTCATGGGACGCCGAATTACAGAGCGTCCATGGCAAATCGTGGCCAGCGACATTATGGGGCCCCTCCCAAAAACCACGCACGGCCACGAATACATTCTCATATTCCAGGACTTGTTCACACGTTGGATTGAAGTAATTCCGATAAAAAGGGCAGATGGTAAATCGGTAATTAAGGGACTCAACGAGCGAGTATGTCTGCGATTCGGAGTCCCGGAGGTGTTTCTCTCAGACAATGGGCCTGAATTTAAAAATGCACCATTAGAGGCATTCTTAAAGGAGAGAAACGTGCATCACACGTTTACACCTCCGTATCACCCTCAGGCCAATCCTGTCGAGCGTGTGAATCGAACGGTGAAGACAATGATTATGTCTTACGCAGAGGAAAATCACCGGTCCTGGGATGAGAAACTGAATGAGCTGGCGTTCGCGTACAATACTGCCGAACACAGCTCCACAAAGATAAGTCCTGCCATGCTCATTTACGGCCGACAACCCGACCCACCGAAGACACTAAGGCGGGAGGAAGACAGGTTAGCCGAAGAGCAAGGGCAGCAAGAGGTGATAAACAATTGGGTGGTACGTATGGACAAGCTCCGCGAATTGCACGTTCGGGCGGCGGCCGACGCGCAAGCGGAGCAGGCGAGACAAGCCAAATATTATGACGCTCATCGTCGACCTCCAGAATTCTGTCTAGGCGATCGTGTATGGAGAGAGAATAAGGTACTATCCTCAGCAGCTGAGGGGATTTCTGCCAAATTAGCCCCGAAGTACGCGGGGCCCTACACGATTGTGAATATTCTAGGCGAAAACACCTATGAGATCCAAGGTGAGGGTGGTCGAACGATACGTCCCGTCCATGCGCAGCAACTCAAGAGATACGTCTCAGCAGAAGTAGCCCAGGCGCTACCAGCGAGGGACTCTTCAGCCGAACGGAACACGTCAGAGGGACACAGAGTTAGCCGGGGGAATGTACAGCCCCGGGCGACGGCTAAGAGGCACGGTCCACCTCGTAAGACCGCGCTATTAGTTAGGCCAGGAAACCGTGCGAGCGATGGCCGGCCTATGCGTGTGGCCGGTCCAACAGAACCCAAGCGAGGCCCAGGGAGGCCAAAGGGTTCGAAGAAGAAGCCCGTACTTGCTGATGCCGGACTAATTAGTCCTCGTAGAACCCGAGCGTATAAAAAGCAATAATTGTGCCGTCCAACTTGTGTCGTACGTACTAACCTGTGTTCGTCTTAATTCTCCAGTCCTCAATCTCACTCCTCCCCGGGATCGATTTACCTGTTTCAGGACATGCAAGGCCTGACTCCCGAAATAGCGGAGACGGCGAAGAAGGTGATCGCTGGATTAATCCAGTGCAATCCTGACCCCGCCGTCATCGATTTTTTGGAGCAGGTCGTGGAGGGCATCGACGCTGTGACACTGGCACCCCAGCCAGTGGAAGAGCCCTCCACCGTCATGATCGAGGAGATAGAGGCGCCGAAGCCAAGAAAGGGACCTTCGGAGCTGGCATGGGCAGAGGCCGGTCCCAGTCCGCTTCGGCGACCTCGTCCCCGGAAGGAGCAGCAGGAAAGCCGGGAAGAACGGCTTTCACAAGAGGCGTCGGTCCGAGCCTCAGAGATGGCGCCGGAAGGAAACGCCGGCGCGGCTCGGGCCGACGAAGAAAGGAAAGAGAGTTCTCCGACCCAGGCCCCCAAGTGGGCATCGAGTGATGAAGTCGGTGCGGCGTGGGTCCCAGTGGAGAAGGCCCTCGAGGAAGCGCGGTGCCTTAGCAAGTCTTCACGCGCTGCGGAGGACGCTGCCCTGGCCGCACTGGAGGTCTTTCTCCAGTGCCACGGTAAGGCCGGCGAGCGGCAAGCCGGCAAATGGGTCGGAATGGCCCAAGGCCGGCGCGAAGAGCTCGCAGCCGCCGCAGAGACCAGGGCCGCCAGGCTGCGCCGCATAGCCTTCCAAAAGGCGGAGGAGGCTCGCCTGGCTCGTGCGCAGGAGCGCATGGAAGAGGCCAAGCGAGCCAGGGAAAAGGCGGAGGAGACGGCGCGCCGGGTCAAGAAAGAGGCCCAGCGCCGTCTCCAAAAAGAAGAAGAGCGCCTTAGGAGGGCGCTCGAAGAAGAGCGAGCGGCCCGGGATGCGCTCGGCAGTAACGCGATCCCCCGGTGCTTCATGTGTGGCGAGCTTGGGGTGAAAAAGTCAAAACATTGCCCCAACCAAGCTCGTCACAAGGGGCGCCGATCGTATTCCCGGGCCAGTTGAAGAAGGGTGAGGCCCTGAAGTTTTTTTATATATTATTTTTTAATAAAAATTAAAAAGAAAAACCGGTGACTCCGATTCTGCAATGTTCCTTTCCGAACCTCCTTCTCCTAATCATTACTACCATATTAGTAGGTACGACGACGGCCATGATTAGCAGAGCTGCTCTCCGTCCCCTAAGCAACGTCTGGCGGGGGGGTGTAACGCGTGTCTAGCCGCGATTCTAATCTACCGCGCGAAGGTAGTGAGCGCGCGCGCGCAACTCCTGCGCAGCCGAATCGAGGCGCGCCGCGCGTAGCGAATCGGTCTCGCGACGCGTAAAATGCCCGTCATCCGTCGCGAAGCTGCTAACTGGTTCCCGCGAGAAAAGGGAGCCATCTTCGTGTCTGCCGTCGCGCAAGTAGGATCTCCTCCGTTCTTCGTGAGTTTACTTGTCCACGCCGTTCGATCGTTTGGTGAGACCCCGCGAGTGTAGTGGAGGCGCCGCAAATAGTGGAGGCGCGCACAAGAGAGACAGAGAGAGAGCGATACCGCGTAGCTTGTGCCACGAGCAGAACGAGCCTGCGAGCGAGGAGCCGGCAGCCAGCCCGCCTGCCGACCCAATACAGCGAAAGAGAGAGAGAGAGAGAGAGAGAGCGCAACTGCTGTGCGAACGACAGGGAGCGAGAGAGAGAGTCGAGTGCACCGGCTGCTCCTTCCTAACGTAAGTTTTCTACTCTCCTCTCGCGGGTTCATTGTAAAGGCTCGCACGGAAATCGCCCCGTGCAAGCCTTCTGTGCCGTGTACGTGGGGGTGTGTGTCAGCCCGCCGTACTTTAACACCGCGCGCGAAATTAGCAGCTTCGCCGCGCGCCGTGTAGTTCGCGTGTTTGAATGTTAACGGTCGCGCGCGAAATAACTCTTTGTTATAATCAGCACAGGCGTTGTGCTTGTAGAGATTAGTAATAGTAAATATATTGTGATATCTAGTTACTCGTCGCGTTGTTCTTTACAACCTGTCCTTCTCCCGGATACCGCCGCCTCCGCGGGAAAACGACTCCGCCGGTCGTTTTCATATCTGAGCATAGCGGCCGCGCGCTTTACTCTTCGAGCGCGCGCTTTTCACTCAGCGATCCAATTAGTTGGAAAGCGAAGTTCGTGTGCGATCTTCGCGTTGTTTTCGGGATTCCAGGAGCAGATCCCCGGGCAAGTCATTTTAGTCTGACACCCGCGGCACCGTGTTCTAGGGCATCGCTGGCCTGTGGCTTGTTGGGATTTTCCCCCACTAGCCATCCCGTTACAACTGTATGATTCATCAGTATTAATACTTGGATATTGTTGGATTTCCTCAAAATTCATTGTTTCATCTTTATTTTCAAGAGCTACATTAATATTATTTATTAAAGATTTGATGTTATTTTTGTTATTCTGCAAAATTGTTTCGTAATGCACGTCTGCTTTGTCCTTGGATAATATTTCGTCGAGCATTTTTCTCTGTAGTTCTATTTCCTCTTTATTAAGTTCAGGAACTTGATTTAATATTTGTGTTATATCTTCATAAAATGTTATTTCTGAAATTATTTCTGTCTCTTTATTGTTAATTAATTCAGGTTCATAGGATACAGAGCACGTCGCTTCTTCAGATTTCCCTGAATTTTTGTTTAACGTTAGTTTCTCCAGCTTTATTTCCTCTTCAAATTCTAATTGTGCTTGTTGTTCTATTTGTATTTTTTCCATTTCCTCATTAAATGTTTGTCTTATTTTATTTCCCTGGGATTTATGGTTATTTTTAATTGTATTAAAAGAACCTGTTTTTATCGTGTATCTTGGTTTCAATGCAATTTTACTATTATTTAATTGTAAATAACCTTCATCTAGTCTTAACTTCTGTTCCGAGAGTATTTTAATACCTAGTATTCCATCGTAAGGGAAAGAAAATTCTTCAGGAGCTACACGAAAATCAATAAACAAATCATTAATTAGCATTTTTACTACTCCCAATGTTTCTATGGCCTTATCTGTGATGCCTGATAGCAGAATCTTCTTATTTTCTAATATTATGTATGGTGGTATTTGATTCTCAATAATGTTTAATTGGGCTCCGCTATCTAGGAGTAGTTTGCATGATTTTGCGGTGTAATGATTTTTTATTTCAATGTACTGTAGTGCATTTTCTAATTTTAGAAAGTACTTTGTAATTTTTGATGAAGTTAGTTTATTATTTGCATTTGTTGTGATCATTTGAGTATCTAACAGATTTTTTTCTTCATTCTTCTTGATTATCCACTTCAACGTCTTTTGTAGTAAATTTATTTTCTTGACCTTCTAACTCTAAGTTTTTTGTAGTTTTATCTATTAATGTGATTGTTTCGATGTTCGTTTTATCGTCGAGTGTTTCGTTTTTTTTTCTTCTGATCCACTCGCTCTCAGAAGAATTTAAGCGTTTCCCGAATTTCGCTGTTCGTAGACATTTTGCTGTCTCCTATAGCATTCTTCAAGTGAGTGAGTAATACTTTTGCAGAGGCTGCAGAGTTTTTCTAATTTACCTTCTACTTGTTTCAATACCATACAATTTTCAATCGTATGTCCCCTTTTCCTGCAATAGGCACAAGTTGGTGCTGTTTCTGCCTTCTGTAATTTCCTACAATTTTCTATCAAATACTCCGATTCTACAAAATTCACAATATAGTTTTTTCCTTTTTGCGTGTTTATTTGTTGATCAAAACTCGTGTTTCTTGGATGAAAGTATTGTTGTTGCATTTTATTTGTGAATACATTTCAATTGTTATTGGTGTGAAAATTATTTTTGTTTTCTGGATTATTATAATTTGATTTGTTAATTGTATAATTATTATTTATTGGTAAATTAGTGTTTCTATCTGGGCAATGCATTGCTGTATGTGTTGTTGCTTCACAAATTTGACAATTTATTCTATTTCCGAATGCTTGTCTACTTTACATAGCCATAATTCCCGCTGTTTGGCAATCCGAGGTTTCGTGACCTTCTATAGCACAGATTATGCACCATATCATTTTCCTTGTTACCTGACAGTATTTCATTACATGTCCGGGTTTATTGCACCTTTGTCATACTGCCGATGGCAGGTCTTCATTGTGTGGCTCACGTTACCACAGAGTTCGCAACACTCATCGGCGTTAGCACTTTTTTCGCACGTATTTGGGACAAGGCCTTTTTTCTTGCATTTCCAACATAATTCATATTTTTTTATAATCGGGCATTGTGTTACTGTGTGTCCCATGTTTTGGCAGTATTGACAATGATTTCCCTGCATCTCGTTTAATCTACATGTATCTATTGAATGTCCACTTAAGCTACAATAATTGCAAATTAATTCTATTTTATCTTTTACTGTATTACAAAAGTATGATAAGTGGTCTTTATTTTTACAATATACGCATCCTCCATTTACGCAAAACATTGCTCCATGAAATTTATCGTTACAAATTTGATAATGAAATGTTCTAGCTTCCTTTTTTATATTTAATTTATCAGTATTGAATAGTATATTTGCTTTATCTTCTCTTAGTAATTTTTGCTTTTCGAGTCTTAATTCTATGTCTATTGCTTTTTTCATAGCAGCATGTGTACGGTTTGCCTAGTTCTACTCTTATTTCTTGTTTCAAACCGTTTTTAAAACTGTTTAATACATCATCTTCTAGTTGAGTTTTAAATGTTTGTAATTGCTCTGCCGTAACGCCGTCCTCTATTTTCTTTTTGTTCTGTGATATCTGTGCTTATTACTCGAATTTTATTTCCGTATTCCAATACTGATTCATTGGTTTTTTGAACCATTCTCCGTAATTTACCATATAGTGTGTATAGGTCTTCTGTACAAGGATAAATAGTTCTTATTGCGTTATGTTACCGATTGTCATTGTTTTTATTGCTTTATGTAGTTCTCCACGTAACTTCATTTTTAAAATTTGTACTAAATTTCGTTCGTCAGCCGCGTTAACAATGTTTTTTGCTTCTTTAAATTTGTCGATATATTCTCCTGCTGTTATATTTTTTCCGTCGAATGTCGGTACCAATCTCAATATTTCTTACAGTGGTAATTTGAGTTGTTGATTTGCCATATTTATTTCGGGTTCTATTATGGTTCTATTAATCTCCGATTGAACAGTATTATTTGTTTGGTTTAATAGTTCTGTTTCTGTTTCTCTTCTTTCCTGTAGACCTGTTCTAGCTAAAATAAGACATTGTTCGTTTAGTATTCCGTCTATGTCCATGTAGTTGCCTATTTCATCTACTGATATATCTACTGATTTATCATGTAACGATGAATTTGCTTATTGGGAATTTGTGTATGTGGGAGGGATAAGGGGAAAGGTGATTTTGGATTAGGCGCGAATAAAATGTACGCGAACACCAAATTGATTAAATATATCTTTATAATATAATAAAATACTATTTATTTACTAAATAACAGCAGGTTTTTGTGTTTCTTGAGTGCCAGCTGCTTGCGCAGCATAAATTTTATCCATCACGAAAAGACGCGAGACAGGACGTCGCGAACGTGCACTGATTTCCGCACAGCAAACAAAGCTACTTACGTACATGAATCGCAGGGCGAAGGTTGGCAGGCACGCCGTCGCAGATCGGTAGATCGGCAGGCACGCCGATGCTTGCGGGTTAGTGGCCCAGGACAGAGTGTCGAAAACGACATTCTGTTTCTCGCTGCTCCCTTGGCCCTAGCTGCGTCAAATGGCGCTTTCTCTCTCCTCTGTGTCTCTCGCTCTCTTTCATGTGTTCAGCCAATATAGAGTCCGTCATGCCAGGTTGACCGGCGCTCTAGTGTGCCTGCGCACAATGTCCTCGACGATGTTGAGTGATTGAGTTGACATGGAGATATGAGGGGAGAGAGACGACCAAGAGCAAGAAGATCAAGAGAGACCACGGCTGAAGGATGCAACTAGACCTTCGCTTGGGGCAGACGAGAATCGAAAAATTGTAACATCAAAAGTTGATGTTACAAACTCCTCCTCCCTTATCTGTGAGCGCTTGCGCGAGACATAGTTATGCTACTCTTTACAGTTAAATTTGCCAATTACAATAAGAGAAGAGAATTTTCAATTTTCAGAGTAAATTCTCGCTATCATGAGATACAAGTCGATAATAATTCTAACACCAAAATTCAAAATTTCCAGTACGAGTTAGGTAAGTTCTATTTAAATCAGTGCGAGTGTACGAGCCTATTGTAAATCGAATAATTAACTTTAGCGCGTTTACAAGTTATTTATCCCAATATGATTCAAGTATCCAAATTTTCGAGCACAAATTTCGAGTATTTAATTAAGTTTTAAGTATTACGCACGCAAATATCGATGAAATTCTTTCACAAAGTTCAAATTATCGACGACAGCGAAGTCGCGCGTTGTAACGCCGGTAGGTACGGCTGCCGACGAAGGCAGCCGACGGCGAGCGACGGCACGCAGGCGAGAGTGAGGAGATTTCGCGGAGGGTTGGCACGAGCCAGTGCTCGCGCCTGTCAACCGCTGCGCTGTTCAGCGGCAATTTCGCTTCGGAGATTTGCGGCACTGTGGGGAAAACCTACCCCGTTACAACTGGCGCCCTTAACGTGTTGATACACGGATACCTGCCACCGACGAACATGCGGGAAATTAGATTGGGAGAAAGACTTTTTCTCTGGTTCTTCTTTCCCTCTAAAAATCGGGATTAATAGTTAAAATTAGGAATTTGACCAAATCAAATCAGGTTTTTTCTACGGATTGTAGAATCTGGTGGTGCGGATAACCGCGACGCGCCGCGTACGAAAATTTCGGGAGCGCGTGATAAACCACGAGTGTAAGCGTGTGTGTGCGCGAGCGATAAACATCGCCTTCTTAGGCGAAAGACCAGCATATACAAGCATAGTAAAGTAAACATTGACGGGACAACGAGAGTTTAACAATTAATTGCCCTTTCTTTTGTCGCGTTAGTTAATAGAATAACTAGCGAATTAAAAAAATTAAATAAATATTAATTACATAATCGAGATAGAAAACCGATAAACAGTATTGGAAAAAAAAGAAAAAAACAACCTGTGCTTTTCTTTTCTTGTTATTCGACAGTTACAAATTTTTTTTTATTGTTTTTTTTAGTTCTTTTTTTTGCGCTTCAGCGGTTTTTCGTTTTTTTTCTCTATTAATACCTTTTCGGCGGTTTTCTGCCGAAGAAAATGAAGGCGACAGAAGGAAGCGGTTTGTCGTTTCTCAGCGGTGGTAGGGAGATTGTGAGCCACAACTGAGAGCCGAATCGGAATAGACACACACACGCACTTGATCGGAGTATACCTGAAAGGAGAAAAATTACTTTGTATATTTTTTTGGTTGGTGTATTTTTGGTGCGCCCATTCGATACGCGAACGTACTCGTATAGCCGCGCACAGGTATACTGCGGGAGAGGCTTCATTGTAAACAAACGCAACGATGGGAGAGTCTGCAGCCAAAGCCATCGATAATTGGTGCAGATGCCCCACCGAGGACGAGACACTGCGCTACACGCAAGCGCTCGGACTGAAGAGAAGCGGCGGAACGTTTCTGAAGCTAGAGCGCATCAGTAAGTGGCTGGAAGGCGACTACGATCCAGAGGATTTTGAAGGCGTAGCCGATGACGAGTATTCCGCGTGGGTGGAACGCGCAAATGCTCGCCGCACGTTCCTTGATCGAACGTCCGGTTCGGAACACGACATATCGTGGGCAAACTCCACGTCGAATGAGCCGCACCCGCTCGAGATTTTAAAAACGGACGGGCTAGTCCAGAAAAATCTCGAGCGCAGTCGCGAATGGGCATCAAAGGCAACCACAGTCGACAGCGAAGAGGAAACGACGGGCCAGGGTGACACCACCAACAATGAGACTGAGGAGAGCGAACGAGTCACGGCCATGAAAGGACCGGCAATGTTCGAAATGTCAATGGCGGACGGCACGACACTGCAAGTGCCAACAGATTGGCCCGTATACATGGCCGCGGTTGACAAGAAAATTCGGCAAATCGAAGAGTCGACGCGGATCCTAGCAGCCACCTCAGCTCAGTAGCCAAACACCAACAGCACTCGCCGGGAGAGCGCCGAAGCAATGCGGCGAGTGACGTTCACGGACATCACGCCCGCCCGCCGGAATGAAGAGAATCTGCGAGAAGAGACGCAGTTGAGAGGCCTTTCCTCTCGGCTAGACATCGGCAGACGGGGACTGCCGTCCCCGATACAGCAGCCCATTTCGAGGCCTCGACAGCCTCCGGCAGATCAGAGGCCGCCGCCACCTATTACCACTCTGTCGCGCCGAACCGCGTTCGGTGGAGCCTGGGGGGGGGGGGGGCAGATCACAGAGTCAGCAAGTTCAATCGACTAACTCTGAGATATGGCGCGAACCAAGAGGAAGGTCGATGACAGGATCGTTCGAAGAATCGAACCGCACGACAGACGGCGGACTCCGAGATGTCGGCCAAGTAGTGCGCCAATGGGGATTCAAGTTTGCCGGCGATCCTGGCGAAAGCATCGACACCTTCCTCGAGCGAGTCGAGGAAAATTGGGAACTCGCCAAGCTTATGGAAGGGGAAATACTGAGTGCCCTTCCTGAGCTATTCGTCAGCGTAGCCGGTATCTGGGTGCGATCCAACAGGACGAGCTGGATAACCTGGGAGGAATTCTGTCGCAGGATACGGCGATGGTGCGGCATGACGGACCGTGTACAGCAACGGCTGAGGCACGAGGTCGCTTTGAGAACGCAAGGACCGGAAGAGTCCGTGTGTGATTATGTTACGTGCCTCGAAGCAATGATGCGGAAGATGGGGCCACTGCCGACGCTCGATTTCAGGCTGCGGACGCTACAACCGAACATGAAGCCGCGACTGCAGCAACTCATTCGACGAAGCGACTTCGAAGACATTGAGACATTGCTGGATTTAGCAATGGAGGCAGAGCTTACAGTGGACGCGGAAAAGTCCTTCAAGCGTCCGCCGCCGCCGGAGTCGTGCGTGTACGCGCAGTGGGCGTACAAACCTCAGAAACCGGCTCCGCCTAAGGTGAAGGCCGTGGCGGTAGAGACGAAGCTGCCGCCGACTCCACCGCCACCGAAAACGCCGACGATAGACGAAACGATCGAGTGGTTCGCGAAGGTGATACTGGAGGGGATGCAACGCAAGCAACAGAAGCAACCGCCCCCTCCTCCACCTACACCCCCTTCGACACGGAACCGGAGCGGAGAGAAAGGGGCACGGAGAAAGCAGAGTAGCTCCAAATGCCCCAGCAGGAAGACGAGTAGAAGGAGCGAGAAATCAAACTCCAGCTGCGATTCGAGCGAAGAAGACCGAGCCAAGAGGTCGCCAAGGAGGACAGGCGAACCGAGCGTACCGGCACCGGGAGCATTCAGCTGTTATGGATGCGATCCTCCCGGAGTAATTCGCCGAAATTGCCCGAAGTGCGCGGGAAACGTACCGCAGGCGAAGTAAGCGGGGTTTCCGTTTCATCTGCCGAAGTCCCCCACTAAATCCGGACGCCGCAGCCGGGCAAATAACGGCTGAGCCGGCAGCACAAGCAGGAACCGCGGTGGTGGCTGCAGGTGGCGATCGGAAATTACAGACTCCGTGCCCTCTACGATACGGGAGCTTCACGCACCGTAATGGGGGCGGTAGGACTACAGCTTGCCTCCGCGTTAGGGCGACCATTAATGCCGAGCTACGGTCGCCGGGCGTAAGTCGTCGGAGGACAGACGGCTATGATCGCCGGTTACGTCGAACTGCCGTTCGAGGTAGCTGGCGTAAGGCGAGACATTCGGGTAGCGTTGCTGCCGGATGAAAAAGTGGATTGTTACTTAGGCGCAAACTTTCTCAGAGCCTTCGGTACAATCCACGACTCCATCAACAACCAGTTGATCGTGAGCGCGACGGATAAGCGCGTAGACTTGGAAGTTGTGGGGGTCTCATCCGTCGAGGCGCTAGAGGTATCGTCGATCGGCCTCAAAGACGTCTCGGATGGACAGCGCCAGGAGATGGCTGAGCTGGTAGGCCGAATTCTCGGCGGAGAGGACCAAGCTCTCGGCCGCACTACGTGGGCGAGTCACCACATTGAAGTGGGGAGCGCACGCCCCATGAAGCTCGAAGAGGATATGCACCGTCAAGTGATCGAGATGCTCGAATCCGGAGTAATCGAGCCTTCTACGAGGGCCTGGTCGAGCCCCGTCGTCATGATACGGAAAAGCAACGACAAGTACCGTTTCTGTATCGATTTCCGTAAATTGAACGCGGTTTCGAAAGCAGACGCGTATCCGCTGCCGTACATGGACGCGATATTGTACAAGCTGAAGAGCGCGAAGTACATCTCGACACTTGACCTAAGCTCGACGTACTACCAAATTCCGCTGTCGCTGGAATCGAAGGAGCTGACGGCATTCACAGTGCCCGGATTGGGCCTGTATCAGTTCACGAGAATGCCATACGGCCTGTCTTAGGCCGGAGCGACGTTTCAACGCCTTGTGGACAAAGTCATCGGCCCCGAGCTCGAGCAGTACGCCGTCTCATACCTCGATGATATCATCATCGGGACAGTGACGTATGAGGAGCACTTGAAATGGCTCGAGCACGTGCTAAAGCGCGTCAAAGAGGCCGGGTTGACGATCAACCGCGAGAAAAGTGTGTTTGGCAAGACTGAAGTCAAATACCTCGGTGTGCTCGTCAACCGGGACGGATTCCGGCCAGATCCTGATAAGATCGAGCTGATGATAAACTTTTCGGTACCAAAGAACTTGAAGCAACTGCGCCGCTTCATGGGAATGGCATCTTGGTACCGAAAGCTCTTGAAAGACTTTGCCACGATAGTCGAACCGCTCACAGCGCTAACGAAGAAGGATCGACGATATGAATGGGGCGACGCACAGCAAGAGGCTTTCGAAAAGATCAAAGCCTTGGTGTCCTCGGCTCCTGTCCTCGCCAGACCCTCGTTCGATGTTCAGTTCGTCGTACAGATAGACGCCAGCGACACCGGCATCGGCGCGGTGTTGTTGCAAGTAATCGAGGGACAGGAACAAGTCCTCGAATTCGCCAGCTGAACACTTCGCCAGCGGAGCGCAATTATAGTGTCACGGAGCCAGAATGCCTAACGGTTATCTGGGCGATTAAGAAGTTCCGCCCGTGCATCGAAGGATATCACATCTTGGTGGTAACAGACCATAGCAGCTTGCGATGGCTGCACAGCCTGCACAGCCCCACAGGAAGACTGGCGAGATGGGCTCTCCAGCTGCAGGGACACTCCTGCGATGTGGAACATCGAAAGGGCGCGCTGAACCACGTGCCCGACGCGCTTTCGCGCATGTACGAGGAAGAAGACGACCTCGATGTGTACGCGAGCACGTGGTCCGACGGTACCAAAGATGAGTGGTACCGAACCTGGCTGGAGGAAGTGACCCACGACCCCTCAACCCTTCCCAGGTGGAAAGTGGTAGGGGGTCGATTATTCTACTTTCTCACGGATGAGATAGTAGAGGCGGCGGTCGCCGACGACGAGACATGGAAACTCGTCGTGCCCCAGAAGCATCGTCGCGAAGTGCTCCGCGAATCACACGACGATCCGACCGCCGGGCACCAAGGTCGAGAAAAAACGTACGAGCGCGCGGCCAGGTTATATTACTGTCCGAAAATGTACCAAGTGAGGAAGTACGTGAAACATTGCCTAGTGCGCCAGCAGACGAAGGCGGGGCAAAGACCGACAGTGGGTCTATTGGGACAATGAGTTATCGACGGGCCGTGGCAAGTAGTTGCGGGAGATATAACCGGCCCGTTCGTGAGAAGTAAACTCGGGTACGAGTATATCTTGGTGTTCCAAGACCTCTTCACTCGCTGGGTGGAGTGCATGTCCATACGCAAAGCGAATGCGAAGACCATCTTGAAAGAGTTCAAGGAGAGAGTAATTCTTCGATTCGGCACTCCGGAGGTATTCTTGTCTGATAATGGCACAGAATTCAAGAATAAAGTCGTGGACGAATACCTCACCGACGTCGGCGCCCATCACTCGACTACCCCGCCGTATCATCCTCAGGCAAACCCCGTGGAGAGGGTAAATCGGACGTTAAAGACCCGCTTAGTCGCGTTCGTCGAGGAATCTCACGCCGAGTGGGATCAGAAACTGCCGGAGCTGATGTTCTCGTTGAACAACTCCGTGCACGCTTCGACCGGAGTGAGCCCGGCCGCCCTCAATTACAGCAGACAGCCACTTCTCCCGGCGACAGCTCGCCGCGAGCAAGAGCACGGGGCCCTTGAGCAACGAGAACGCGAGGCTGTGGATACGTGGGCGGACCACCTGCATGATATGGATAGTCTGCGAAAGAGAGCTGCCGCACAAATTGCCGAGGAGCACCGGCAACAAGCGGCATACTACAACGCGCGTCGGAGAGAAGTATCCTACGGGGTAGGAGACCTCGTCTTCAAAAGGAACAGAGTCCTTTCCTCGGCAGCGCAAGGGATATCGGCGAAGTTAGCGCCGAAGTACGCCGGTCCGCTGAAGGTGACCGACATAACAGGCTCCAATACGGTAAGAGCAATAAACGAGAAGGATGCGAGCGAGAAGATCCTGCATGTTTCTCACCTCAAGCCTTACGACGGAGAAAGCAGCGACGAAACGGGAGAAGAATTTGACGACTTCAAGGATCCGCAACCGCCGAGGGAAGACGTAAGCGTCCCGGTGATGAGCGACTCACCGGAGGCCTGCGGACCGCCGCCGAGCGATGCGCGTCCTGTCGAAAAACGTCCTCGGGACGTCCGCGTAAAATGGTTCGCGTCGTGGTTCGCGCGGTTCCCGGTAAAACGCGCGCGACAGCGAAGGTAAACCCCGGGACGGAAAAACTCCGGGGCCGACCGAAATGTTCCGCGAAGATGGCTGAGAAATCTCTGGTACCGAGGACCGAGGGCGGTGCCCTCGACACCGAAGCGTTGCTGCGCGGTGTCCTGCGCGCCATCGAGCAACTCGGGCGAGCTGAGTTCGCTCGCCCGTCTTCGGTGGTTCTGGGGGAGCTGCCCGAGGCAGCTGGGGCAATGGCGCTCCCTCCCCCACCCGCCATCTCCACTGCGCCATTGCGTCGGCCGAAAGCCACCGACGGAGCCACGCTGAGTGATGAGGGTCTACTGATGGCGGAGGCTCCGCCCGGTCCAGCGGCACTCCCCGCCGACAACCGGAAACCACCGGTCCCCGAGGCCGCTCCGCCCAGCGCGGCCACGGCAGATCGGCCGTCGCCGATGATGATCCGCTGGGCAGCGCTAGAGAAGCACCTGCAGGAGGCGCAAGCGAGCAGCCGCCACGCCTGGGCCGAGGAAGGATAGGCGCTGCTGGCGTGAGACGCCTTCCTCGCCGAAACGCCCTACGGGCGATAGCTCGCGGGACCGTGGGCGAGCTGTGTCGACGGCCTCAGGGAGGACCGCGAGGCGGTCTCAGCGACGATGCGCGCTCGAAGGGAGCGCCGTGAGGCCAAAGCGGCGGCGGCGCAAGCTCAGAAGGAGATTCCGGCCGCCGAAAGAGACGCGATGCTGGCCCAGCAGTGCATCGAGGCGGCGGAGGGGACGCGCCAGAAAGCGCTCCGCCGGGCAGGCTGCGCGACCGCTGCCGAAACGCCGGCCGACCGACCATGGCTCCAGCTCCCGCCGGGTGCCACCCCGAAACCCCCATTCTCGCACCAGAAGGGACATCGACGACAGATGGTATCGGCGCCCGTGGAATCCCGCCGCCGCTGCTACTACTGCGGACGACCCGGAGTCTGAACGGATGCCAAGTGCCCGGATGCCGCACGGCACGACAAGTCGTGCCCGTGGTTCTGCCACCGGAAGTAGCCACGGCCGAAAATTCCCGCCAACCATGGTATAAGCCCCCTCTTCGGGGAACAATAAAGATAGGGGTTGACCCTTCTTTAATCTGTTAAGCGAATTGTTTTTTTTTTTTCACTTGCGCAATACACCCTCCTCCACTTTCAGGAGAAACCGTGCTGCCGTTAAAGATGTCGAACGTGAGTTAGCAGAGCAGACTCTCCAAGGGACAATCCGCGTCGGTGTGCGCGAACGAGACAGGAGGCAAGTCGCGGTACACCGCGTCGGCACGCACAGATACCCGAAAAGTAAACATCTCTCAACCTTGCGCGAACGACAAGGCCGAGAGATGCTTGCGCGTGCTGACGAAACACCAGGCGATTAGTATCGTTTCGGCCGTTGCCGCGAGCTATAGCCCACATCGAGAGAGAGAGAGAGAGAAGAGTGCGAGTATGCCGAGAAAGTACACGCGACTGCAGTCGAGTGCAGTCGAGTGCAGTCGAGTGCAGTCGAGTGCAGTCGAGTGCAGTCGAGTGAGAGAGAGAGAGGGAGAGAGCCGTCAGCCTCGCGGCCGATCCCCTGCGGCGGCCGGACTGCCAGCGAAGGAGAGAGAGAGAGAGAGAGAGAGAGAGAGAGAGAGAGAGAGAGAGAGAGAGAGAGAGAGAGAGAGAGAGAGAGAGAGAGAGAGAGAGAGAGAGAGAGAGAGAGAGAGAGAGAGAGAGAGAGAGAGAGAGAGAGAGAGAGAGAGAGAGAGAGAGAGAGAGAGAGAGAGAGAGAGAGAGAGAGAGAGAGAGAGAGAGAGAGAGAGAGAGAGAGAGAGAGAGAGAGAGAGAGAGAGAGAGAGAGAGAGAGAGAGAGAGAGAGAGAGAGAGAGAGAGAGAGAGAGAGAGAGAGAGAGAGAGAGAGAGAGAGAGAGAGAGAGAGAGAGAGAGAGAGAGAGAGAGAGAGAGAGAGAGAGAGAGAGAGAGAGAGAGAGAGAGAGATACGATTTATTTGCCTTCGCGGCAAAATAATTAATACAGAATTTATACAGTGCATAACTTAAAATAAAATACAGTAAAATAAGATACAATAAAAATAAAAGTAATACAACCTGATACAAATATATAAATTATACATAAAAATATGTTTGTCTACGAGGACCTTCAATTACGATAAAAAAATAATAAAAAAGAACCATATGATAAAATAAAAATAAAATACATAAAAATCATTAAAAATCACGAGGACCCTTCATTAAAACAAAATAAATAAATAAAACTAGAGAAAATATCACAGCTGGTACTATACGCTAAAAGGAAAATATTACAGTTATACATTAACCATTTCATAAAATATCACAGTAAGGTATCACAGCCGCTTAGTCAAAAAATCACAGATCAAAGTTAATCCGCAGTCTAATACTAAACTAGATAAAGGTCCCCGCACTGGCAGCTCTAAGCATCCTTATAGAGAGGCTAGGCGTCGAGATCAAGCAGGTGTTGGCGCACAGCCCTCTTGAATGATGAAAGTGATGGAAGATAGCGCAGGGAGGGGGGGAGGGAGTTTCAAAAGCGGGCACCCTGAGCCAGAAACGCTCTATCACCCGTCTTATAGTTCAAGGCAGGGAAAGCAAGCTCCGGCTGCACTCCCCTGCTTGTTGGCCTAGGCTTGTGCACCGTAAAAAAGGCAGCCAAGTAACTGGGCTCACGCATCCGAATTATTTTATATAGTAGCAGGGCTGCGAAGTAGAATCTGCGTGAGTCCATACGGAGCCAGCCCAGACGTCTCAAGTAGGGGGTGATATGCTCATCCCTCCTAGCCCCAGTAACGTACCTCACACATGAATTGCTCAATCTTTGCACTCTCGCTCGCTGTTCGTCATACGCATCCAAGTAGACCACCGTACAGTAGACAAGGTGGGGTTGAACTAGGGACTCGACTAATCTTTTGCGGAGAATCTCAGAGGTACACGCCCTAATAAATCGCAAACTGTATAGGGCTTTATTGACTTTCTTTGTGAGTTGGTCAATGTGCGGTTTCCATGTTAATTTACGATCCAGTGTAACACCGAGACTCGCAACTTCGCTACTGAACGGGATGCGTTCTCCAGGCCGCACACCAATACCTGGCAGATCTAATGAGTTTATCATTAACTCCTACCCTGGAGCCGAATACAATGGCTTTGGTCTTACTAGCATTGAGGTGCAGGCCCGAGTTCGCCGCCCATTCAGCCACCATTTGCGCCGCATGGGACAGCCGATCAATACCCTCCAGAATTTCGTCTTTTGTCGTGTGAGTAGATTTGAAGGTCATCTGCGTAAAATATATGTCTGATAGTATTACCGTCAAGTACGTCACGTAGGTCGTTAACGTAGAGACAAAAAAGCAGTGGACCCAGGACAGATCCCTGTGGAACTCCCAGATTGGTTTCTAACGAGTCAGAGTTACCTTTGCTATTTGAGGTGACTATCTGGGTACGTCCTTTCAGATATGATTGAATCCACAGGAGAGCTGCCCTGGAGAACCCCAGCCGACAGAGCTTACGCAGAAGCGCTGTTGGTGAGATGGTGTCGAAGGCTTTGCTGAAGTCGAACAGTAGCAGTAACGTCAGTGGTCTGTTGTCGATGCCTATACGTATATCGTCGGTTAGCTTGAGAAGTGCCGTCTGCGTGCTGTGGTGCTTGCGAAATCCGGCCTGGAGGGGATCAAGTAAGTTATTGCTATTAAGATACTCCGTGATTTGGTTGTGGGCAATTTTTTCAAGCACCTTAGAAAGAAAGCAGAGTAGCGCTACAGGACGAAAGTCCGAGACTGTAGACGGCGATGCAATTTTCTTGAGTGCAATTACCTGTGCCTGCTTCCAGGAGCCTGGAAAAATTCCCTGAGCGAAGGAGGAGTTGAAAATTCTGACCAAGTAGTCACCAATGACAGGGAGAGCCTTCACGATCACCTCCCGAGAAATTCCGTCCACCCCTTTTGCCTGTGAGGAGAAGTGAGAAATTGCAAGAACTACATCACTCAGTGTAACCTGTTTAAAGGAAAAGCCCTCCTCACTTGTTAGTAAAATAGTGTCCATAGCTTCTTCTATGTTTTTACGGGGGGACACGGAGATTCCAGCGAAGTGAGCGTTTAACTCTCCCGGCGTGAAGCCGCAAAGGTCCTCCTCTTTTCGCTTTGGAATAAGGCCGAGTTTACGCATTTCCTTCCATATATCCTTGTTAGCATCAAGAGCGTCTGAGAGATGTTTGTGAAGGAAGGAGTTACGCTCTTGAGCAAAGCGTGAGTCGACCTTATTGCTGAGCCGAAGAAACTCATCGAACACCGCCGCTCGGCCAGTGCGTTTGTAACGCCTATGGGCCACAATACGTTTGTTGATTAGTTCCCTCAGCTCAAGACCAATCCAAGGAGCATTATTTCGACTGGGTTTCACAGTTTTTAAAGGCGCTAAATCGTTTATGACAGAGTTAAGGTTTGCGTTTAAGGAATCTAGTGCTCCCTCCAAATCGGATTCAATCGAATTCATGCCTACCCAATCGCAGCGCGCAAGCAATTCATTGAGAGATGTAGGGCATACGTTTTTATAATCTCTGTAGGAGAAAAACTTCCCTACTCGCGCTGGCACAAAATAGTTGATGGTAACATCAATGATAGCATGCTTACCGAAACTGGGCAGGTGTTCATTCGCATAGTCAAGCACCTCGTCGTTTTCGTCCGTGAGGATTAAGTCAATCCATTTGTGAGACGTGGGCGTGTGATGTGTTGGGCCATGCTGCACAATATGTAATGATAACTCTGTGGCAAGGTTTCTGATGGAATATGCATCAGCATCGGACGCCGATGACAAGTAACCATTCAGATGCCCCATGATAACTTGTGACTATACTCACTACTCAGGTCGCGCCAAACATCGAAAAGGTCGGTGTCCTTTTGCATGGCAATGTGTGGAGGTCTATAAATGACACTGACCAAAATGGGAGGAAAGAAACCCTGCTGCACACGACAGAATAAGTACTCAGGGATTGAGGTTTTTCCCAGTCCCTGAGTCATAGATGACGTCAGTTTCGTGATGGTGAAGTCGTTTCGTGCGTACAGAGCAACTCCGCCCCCATTTATATTACGATCCTGCCTAAGCACTGAGTAGCCATCAATCTGAATGAGACTGTCATCAACGTCAGGTCCAAGCCAAGATTCAGCTATGCCAAAGAGGTGGTAGGAGGGATCTTCAACCAGGTACAGACGGAGCTTATTTATACGAGGTCTGATTGAGTTAATATTAAGAAACCCGGCCTTGAGAGGACATCCACCCCCCGTCCCCTTGCAAGCAGTCGATCCCAGTCATGATGTAGGCGCCGACCCGACAACCTGTTCTGCTCCCTGCCTCGCAACAACTATGTCGTTGTTAGTGGCTGCAGCATTTGACGGGTTGCTTTTGGGCAGATGTTTTTTTTTAGCAGACTGGCACGCCGTTTGAATGACTTGTAGGTCGGATGCTGTGGCGAAGATATGCGCACGCTCGCCTCCCTTATGCCTAGCCAGGAATCTACCACCCGAGTGCCACACATATTTAAAGCCCAGCCCCTGGGCGATGGACCTCAGGCTCTTAAATTCCTGGAACTTATCATGGGGCAACATCTCATTTATGAATATTTTATGGTGTGGCACACAAGCAGCTAAAACCGGGCCAAGCATTTTGGGATCGATATTACTTGTGGTAAAGTAAGAATTGGCGAGCGAGCGCTTAGCTCGCATCACATCCCTGACCAGGCTCGGGCTGCTGAGCCTTACTATGCAGGAGGGCAATGCGCCTGCTCGCGACCCCAAGCCTCCCGCCGCCTCACCTCCATTTCTCTCAGACGGGTTCCGGACCACCAAGACACGCGTCCCAAGAATATTATCGCTGTTTAATGGGGGATAAATGGTTCTGAGTACTGCGAAGGCGATTTGGTTCGTTAATACCTCCGTATATACAGAATCCTTCTTTAAAATACCATTAAGTACCACCTCGCAGGACTCAGAACCATCAATCCCAGAACACGCGGAAGAGGCCCCAGGGCCTGAGAGGACGGGCATAATAGCACTGAATTTGTGCTGGCAGCGGTAGTAGAGCTGCCAATGTCACCTACTTCACGACCATTAAAAATTAAGCTATTTAAATTCGCTGGCTCCATGTGAGCACGCTGGAGCTTTTCGAAGCTGCTAAACGCTTTGTCTAATTTATCTTTTAGTGAAGAGTTGGCCTCGAGAAGCAGCTGGCACTTGGAATCAAGGGACTCAAGTAAGCAATTTTGGTTGCTTACCTGCCCCTCGACAACAGAGACCCGCGTGGGCAGCTCCGCATTGTTGATTTGACCCTCATCGCAGTGAGTGGTGTCGGCGCTGCACGACGCGGGGCTCCGGCTGCCAAGGAGCTTGAGTTCGTCCAACTGCCTCTCGAGCATGTCGAAACGCTGAAAAAAGAGCTCCAGCGTGCTTACAGGAATTAAAACATTTCTCACACCAACCAGGTTTACATCTCCCAGCGGCGGGGGTAGTACCTGGTTGGTGGCGGAAGATTGCGCAATACTTGAGCTCGCCACTGCCGATGAAATATCTCCCGTTACTTCGCAGATTTGTGATGCGTCTTTTGGCGCCTGAGTGTCGGTGACCCGTCCGGTACTCTCACTCAGAGCAGACTGCGCCTGTGGGCAGTTGGCCCGCTCGGCACCTCTCTCTGGCGCTCCTGGCCCCTGCGCTCCAGCTACCTGCCCCGCAGACTTAGCCACACTGGTAGCGAGTAGCGCGCACGATCCATGCGCGCTACTATTACGCGCGGAGAGCTTGGCAGCCGGCGTCGATGAGCCGAGAGGCGTATGATGGTGGGAGGCGGCAATATTAGATGTATTGGGCGTGCGTCGTTGCGACAACGACGCACGCTTGCTCACCTGCGCACTCTTCGGCTTGATGAAGGATGACGCCTCTGCTGACGTTGGTCTCTGCTCCGCAATGCGGCATAGGTCACACGGGGCACTCTTTTTCTTGCCGGAGCATTTGGCATGGCACGGCTGGCCACATATCGGGCATAATCCCAGCACTCTCAGCGATGACTCACCGCATACAGCACACCCCTTCTCCATGTTCCACTACAATAACACACGATTGCCTCTGCGATTGTTGACAGCTTTCCGTCTGCTGTCGGTTGGCCCGCTGAATTCAAAATTCGCCGTTGGGATGATTAGAAAGCTGCCGCAGTAGGAACCGTGCGCCGACTTGCAGTGTGGTGCAGTGCAGTGGAGGAGTGGTGGCCAGCAAATGCTGATACGTGGTGTTGGTGCTGGTGATGGAGTTAACACTCACCGACGGTGAAAGCCGGGATTTGCTCGTTGATGGTAGCTATGATTGCCAGCCTTGGAGGTTAGGGCAAGTGTCTTCAATAGAAAAGTAACTCCTGGCTCATAGTACACCGTGTAAAACATGGGCCCTTAGGCGAGGAGCTTGAGAGCCGGTGGAGCCACTTTTCTGTCAACAAAGCACTCCAAGGAGTAAAGGAATATTTCAGAAATGCTCGAAAGAGCCGGGAGCATAATTCAAAGATGTTGACACTTACCCGTCGACAGAGAGAGAGAGAGAGAGAGAGAGAGAGAGAGAGAGAGAGAGAGAGAGAGAGAGAGACGCTAATTCGAGCCTGCGCAGCGGCTGAGGACCTGCAGGCAGTCAAGCCAGCGGCAAGAGAGAGAGAGAGAGAGAGAGAGAGAGAGAGAGAGAGAGAGAGAGAGAGAGAGAGAGAGAGAGAGAGAGAGAGAGAGAGAGAGACGATTTATTTGCCTTCGCGGCAAAATAATTAATACAGAATTTATACAGTGTATAACTTAAAATAAAATACAGTAAAATAAGATATAATAAAAATATATAAAAATAAAAGTAATACAACCTGATACAAATATATAAGTTATACATAAAAATATGTTTGTCTACGAGGACCTTCAATTACGATAAAAAAAATAATAAAAAAGAACCATATGATAAAATAAAAATAAAATACATAAAAATCATTAAAAATCACGAGGACCCTTCATTAAGACAAAATAAATAAATAAAACTAGAGAAAATATCACAGCTGGTACTATACGCTAAAAGGAAAATATTACAGTTATACATTAATCATTTCATAAAATATCACAGTAAGGTATCACAGCCGCTTAGTCAAAAAATCACAGATCAAAGTTAATCCGCAGTCTAATACTAAACTAGATAAAGGTCCCCGCACTGGCAGCTCTAAGCATCCTTATAGAGAGGCTAGGCGTCGAGATCAAGCAGGTGTTGGCGCACAGCCCTCTTGAATGATGAAAGTGATGGAAGGTAGCGCAGGGAGGGGGGGAGGGAGTTCCAAAAGCGGGCACCCTGAGCCAGAAACGCTCTATCACCCGTCTTATAGTTCAAGGCAGGGAAGGCAAGCTCCGGCTGCACTCCCCTGCTTGTTGGCCTAGGCTTGTGCACCGTAAAAAAGGCAGCCAAGTAACTGGGCTCACGCATCCGAATTATTTTATATAGTAGCAGGGCTGCGAAGTAGAATCTGCGTGAGTCCGTACGGAGCCAGCCCAGACGTCTCAAGTAGGGGGTAATATGCTCATCCCTCCTAGCCCCAGTAACGTACCTCACACATGAATTGCTCAATCTTTGCACTCTCGCTCGTTGTTCGTCAGACGCGTCCAAGTAGACCACCGTACAGTAGTCAAGGTGGGGTTGAACTAGGGACTCGACTAATCTTTTGCGGAGAATCTCGGTGGTACACGCCCTAATAAACCGCAAACTGTATAGGGCTTTATTGACTTTCTTTGTGAGTTGGTCAATGTGCGGTTTCCATGTTAATTTACTATCCAGTGTAACACTGAGACTCGCGACTTCGCTACTGAACGGGATGCGTTCTCCAGGCCGCACACCAATACCTGGCAGATCTAATGAGTTTATATGATTAACTCCTACCCTGGAGCCGAATACAATGGCTTTGGTCTTACCAGCATTGAGGTGCAGGCCCGAGTTCGACGCCCATTCAGCCACCATTTGCGCCGCATGGGACAGCCGACCAATACCCTCCAGAATTTCGTCTTTTGTCGTGTGTAAGTAGATTTGAAGGTCATCTGCGTAAAATATATGTCTGATAGTATTACCGTCAAGTACGTCACGTAAGTCGTTAACGTAGAGACAAAAAAGCAGTGGACCCAGGACAGATCCCTGTGGAACTCCCAGATTGGTTTCTAACCAGTCAGAGTTACCTTTGCTATTTGAGGTGACTATCTGGGTACGTCCTTTCAGATATGATTGAATCCACAGGAGAGCTGCCCTGGAGAACCCCAGCCGACAGAGCTTACGCAGAAGCGCTGTTGGTGAGATGGTGTCGAAGGCTTTGCTGAAGTCGAACAGTAGCAGTAACGTCAGTTGTCTGTTGTCGATGCCTATACGTATATCGTCGGTTAGCTTGAGAAGTGCCGTCTGCGTGCTGTGGTGCTTGCGAAATCCGGCCTGGAGGGGGTCAAGTAAGTTATTGCTATTAAGATACTCCGTGATTTGGTTGTGGGCAATTTTTTCAAGCACCTTAGAAAGAAAGCAGAGTAGTGCTATAGGACGAAAGTCCGAGACTGTAGACGGCGATGCAATTTTCTTGAGTGCAATTACCTGTGCCTGCTTCCAGGAGCCCGGAAAAATTCCCTGAGCGAAGGAGGAGTTGAAAATTCTGACCAAGTAGTCACCAATGACAGGGAGAGCCTTCACGACCACCTCCCGAGGAATTCCGTCCACCCCTTTTGCCTGTGAGGAGAAGTGAGAAATTGCAAGAATTACATCACTCAGTGTAACCTGTTTAAAGGAAAAGCCCTCCTCACTTGTTAGTAAAATAGTGTCCATAGCTTCTTCTATGTTTTCAAGTGGGGACACGGAGATTCCAGCGAAGTGAGCGTTTAACTCTCCCGGCGTGAAGCCGCAAAGGTCCTCCTCTTTTCGCTTTGGAATAAGGCCGAGTTTACGCATTTCCTTCCATATATCCTTGTTAGCATCAAGAGCGTCTGAGAGATGTTTGTGAAGGAAGGAGTTACGCTCTTGAGCAAAGCGTGAGTCGACCACATTGCTGAGCCGAAGAAACTCATCGAACACCGCCGCTCGCCCAGTGCGTTTGTAACGCCTATGGGCCGCATTACGTTTGTTGATTAGTTCCCTCAGCTCAGGACCAATCCAAGGAGCATTATTTCGACTGGGTTTCACAGTTTTTAAAGGCGCTAAATCGTTTATGACAGAGTTATGGTTTGCGTTTAAGGAATCTAGTGCTCCCTCCAAATCGGATTCAATCGAATTCATGCCTACCCAATCGCAGCGCGCAAGCAATTCATTGAGAGATGAAGGGCATACGTTTTTATAATCTCTGTAGGAGAAAGACTTCCCTACTCGCGCTGGCACAAAATAGTTGATGGTAACATCAATGATAGCATGCTTACCGAAACTGGGCAGGTGTTCATTCGCATAGTCAAGCACCTCGTCGTTTTCGTCCGTGAGGATTAAGTCAATCCATTTGTGAGACGTGGGCGTGTGATGTGTTGGGCCATGCTGCACAATATGTAATGATAACTCTGTGGCAAGGTTTCTGATGGAATATGCATCAGCATCGGACGCCGATGACAAGTCACCATTCAGATCCCCCATGATAAACTTGTGACTATACTCACTACTCAGGTCGCGCCAAACATCGAAAAGGTCGGTGTCCTTTTGCATGGCAATGTGTGGAGGTCTATAAATGACACCGACCAAAATGGGAGGAAAGGTACCCTGCTGCACACGACAGAATAAGTACTCAGGGATTGAGGGTTTTCCCAGTCCCTGAGTCATAGATGACGCCAGTTTCGTGATGGTGAAGTCGTTTCGTGCATACAGAGCAACTCCGCCCCCATTTATATTACGATCCTGCCTAAGCACTGAGTAGCCATCAATCTGAATGAGACTGTCATCAACGTCAGGTCCAAGCCAAGATTCAGCTATGCCAAAGAGGTGGTAGGAGGGATCTTCAACCAGGTACAGACGGAGCTTATTTATACGAGGTCTGATTGAGTTAATATTAAGAAACCCAGCCTTGAGAGGACATCCTCCCCCGTCCCCTTGCAAGCAGTCGATCCCAGTCATGATGTAGGCGCCGACCCAGCAACCTCTTCTGCTCCCTGCCTCGCAACAACTATGTCGTTGTTAGTGGCTGCAGCATTTGACGGGTTGCTTTTGGGCAGATGTTTTTTTTCAGCAGACTGGCACGTCGTTTGAATGACTTGTAGGTCGGATGCTGTGGCGAAGATATGCGCACGCTCGCCCCCCTTATGCCCAGCCAGGAATCTACCACCCGAGTGCCACACATATTTAAAGCCCAGCCCCTGGGCGATGGACCTCAGGCTCTTAAATTCCTGGAACTTATCTTGGGGCAACATCTCATTTATGAATATTTTATGGTGTGGCACACAAGCAGCTAAAACCGGGCCAAGCATTTCGGGATCGATGTTACTTGTGGTAAAGTAAGAATTGGCGAGCGAGCGCTTAGCTCGCATCACATCCCTGACCAGGCTCGGGCTGCTGAGCCTTACTATGCAGGAGGGCAATGCGCCTGCTCGCGACCCCAAGCCTACCGCCGCCTCACCTCCATTTCCCTCAGACGGGTTCCGGACCACCAAGACACGCGTCCCAAGAATATTATCGCTGTTTAATGGGGGATAAATGGTTCCGAGTACCGCGAAGGCGATTTGGTTGGTTAATACCTCCGTATATACAAAATCCTTCTTTAAAATACCATTAAGTACCACCTCGCAGGACTCAGAACCATCAATCCCAGAACACGCGGAAGAGGCCCCAGGGCCCGGCTGAGAGGATGGGCATAATAGCCCTGAATTTGTGCTGGCAGCGGAAGTAGAGCTGCCAATGTCACCTACTTCACGACTATTAAAAATTAAGCTATTTAAATTCGCTGGCTCCATGTGAGCACGCTGGAGCTTTTCGAAGCTGCTAAACGCTTTGTCTAATTTATCTTTTAGTGAAGAGTTGGCCTCGAGAAGCAGCTGGCACTTGGAATCAAGGGACTCAAGTAAGCAATTTTGGTTGCTCACCTGCTCCTCGACAACAGAGACCCGCGTGGGCAGCTCCGCATTGTTGATTTGACCCTCATCGCAGTGAGTGGTGTCGGCGCTGCACGACGCGGGGCTCCGGCTGCCAAGGAGCTTGAGTTCGTCCAACTGCCTCTCGAGCATGTCGAAACGCTGAGAAAAGAGCTCCAGCGTGCTTACAGGAATTAAAACATTTGTCACACCAACCAGGTTTACATCCCCCAGCGGCGGGGGTAGTACCTGGTTGGTGGCGGAAGATTGCGCAATACTTGAGCTCGCCACTGCCGATGAAATATCTCCCGTAACTTCGCAGATTTGTGATGCGTCTTTTGGCGCCTGAGTGTCGGTGACCCGTCCGGTACTCTCACTCAGAGCAGACTGCGCCTGTGGGCAGTTGGCCCGCTCGGCACCTCTCTCTGGCGCTCCTGGCCCCTGCGCTCCAGCTACCTGCCCGGCAGACTTAGCCACACTGGTAGCGAGTAGCGCGCACGACCCATGCGCGCTACTATTACGCGCGGAGAGCTTGGCAGCCGGCGTCGATGAGCCGAGAGGCGTATGATGGTGGGAGGCGGCAATATTAGATGTATTAGGCGTGCGTCGTTGCGACAACGATGCACGCTTGCTCACCTGCGCACTCTTCGGCTTGATGAAGGATGACGCCTCTGCTGACGTTGGTCTCTGCTCCGCAATGCGGCATAGGTCACACGGGGCACTCTTTTTCTTGCCGGAGCATTTGGCATGACACGGCTGGCCACATATCGGGCATAATCCCAGCACTCTCATCGATGACTCACCGCATACAGCACACCTCTTCTCCATGTTCCACTACAATAACACACGATCGCCTCTGTGATTGTTGACAGCTTTCCGTCTGCTGTCGGTTGGCCCGCTGAATTCAAAATTCGCCGTTGGGATGATTAGAAAGCTGCCGCAGTAGGAACCGTGCGCCGACTTGCAGTGTGGTGCAGTGCAGTGGAGGAGTGGTGGCCAGTAAATGCTGATACGTGGTGTTGGTGCTGGTGATGGAGTTAACACTCACCGATGGTGAAAGCCGGGATTTGCTCTTGTTGATGGTAGCTATGATTGCCAGCCTTGGAGGTTAGGGCAAGTGTCTTCAATAGAAAAGTAACTCCTGGCTCATAGGACACCGTGTAAAACATGGGCCCTTAGGCGAGGAGCTTGAGAGCCGGTGGAGCCACTTTTCTGTCAACAAAGCACTCCAAGGAGTGAAAGAATATTTCAGAAATGCACGAAAAAGTCGGGAGCAAAATTCAAAGATGTTGACACTTACCCGTCAGAGAGAGAGAGAGAGAGAGAGAGAGAGAGAGAGAGAGAGAGAGAGAGAGAGAGAGAGAGAGAGAGAGAGAGAGAGAGAGAGAGAGAGAGAGAGAGAGAGAGAGAGAGAGAGAGAGAGAGAGAGAGAGAGAGAGAGAGAGAGAGAGAGAGAGAGAGAGAGAGAGAGAGAGAGAGAGAGAGAGAGAGAGAGAGAGAGAGAGAGAGAGAGAGAGAGAGAGAGAGAGAGAGAGAGAGAGAGAGAGAGAGAGAGAGAGAGACAGAGAGAGAGAGACGTCGACGGCAACGGCGACGCGTGTAACCGCAAGGTAGGTCCTGGCCAGGGTCGCACGCGCGCTCTCCCCGCGGACGACGAGCGTCCGGAGAGCGAGACTCGGGCGAGCGAGCGAGGCTCACCGACGCGCGCGCGTGTGTCGGTCGCGCGCGGCGATCGACCAACGTCTGTGGGAGCCGCTTTTGCAAGTGCGTGCGCGTGACCGCACGCACACGTACATATAGCGCGGGCGCACACCGGTATCGGCGCGTATACAGGATACGCGCCGCGTGTATTAAACTTATTACGCCCGCGGGGCATTAAAGTTACAGTCTTCCTTTAGCTTCGAGTTTGCCTATCATTTGGCGCGCATTCCCTTCCCCTTTTCACGTCGGTGGCGCGGCGGTATAGAATACCACCGGCCTCCGCGGGCGCGAGTACGCGGAACTCGCGCAGATCTGAGTAGCCGAGGAAGCACGTACGAGAGAGACAGCGCGACAGCGAAGTCGCGCGTTGTAACGCCGGTAGGTACGGCTGCCGACGAAGGCAGCCGACGGCGAGCCGGCGCGCAGGCGAGAGTGAGGAGATTTCGCCGAGGGTTGGCACGAGCCACTGCTCGCGCCTGTCAACCGCTGCGCCGTTCATCGGCAATTCCGCTTCGGAGATTTGCGGCACTGAGGGGAAAACCTACCCCGTTACAATTTAAAAAATTCTCTTTATTATAATAATTGACTTGCCTGCACTTAATTGGTTCCACCAGTTTCGTGAGTTTATTTTTAGTAGTACTTACGATTTTTTGTTATAAAAATAATTCCATATTTCTATGTCACAAAAATGTACTTGTCTAAATAAAATAATAATTCATTCCACTTCTTAAATGTGTTATATATATATATATATATATATATATATATACATACACACACATAATATCACGGATGATTGTTTATAGTATAGGTATATATATTCGTTTCAATAATCAAAGATCTGATGAAGTTCGCTGACGAAAAGAATAAAAGAATTTATTTACGAGCATCAATGAGGCAACAACATTTTTTAGATAATTATTAAAACGACTAAATGTTAAATAGTAATTTTTTTAAAGAATTGATACTTTGTGAAAATTATTATTTACAGATAAGTAGTCAAGATTAATATATATTCAAAAATCTCAAGTAGTCAACTGGTTATAAAAGAATTCATCTATTCATGTATCAATCAACGGGCGAATAATATATATTCCCTTGCCTTATATATATATATATATATATATATATATATATATATATATATATATATATAAATATGAAATTCTGGAAGTTTGAGGATTATATTCAGCACCCGCTTGGAAGTTTGAGGGGTTATGGGAAGTTTGAGGAGCCTCCTCAAACTTCCAATCTATATATTCAGCATCCGAGCGGAAGTTTGAGGGGTTTTCTAGAGTCTATTTGTCTAGAGTCGGTAACCTGAGGGTTATTATTTCTTTAGCCACTCTGACCGACCGGGGTTGAGCTCCTCAAACTTACTAGCCTAATATATATATATATATATATATATATATATATATATATATATTCCCGTGTCTGGGCGATGACGACCTAACCTTACACATCTTTACACATACAGATGTTACAAATGTTATCATATCGTCGTGAGTTAGTTTAAAATTAAAATTAGTTAATTAATTATTCAAAGATCTCAAGTAGGCAACTGGTGATAGAAGAATTCATCTATTCATATATCAATCAACGGGGGTTTAATTAGATAAGTATTGAACAGCAAAATGTTAAATGGCTACAATGATTTTAAGAAAATTGATACTTTGTGTGAATTTTTTTTATATTTACAGATTATACAAGATTTGTTTACAGTCATTGAAATTCGATTTTGAATTAACTTGGATGGTTGTACAACGTAGACAAATATGTAATATAGCCAATAATGTTGAGGAGTTCTAATTGTGTACTGTCGAAAAATATAATTTTGAATCAGCAAAAATGAACGAGTGGCCTCATTACCCTGCTGGTTATTTTATTATTAATGGACAAGAAAAAGTTATTTTAATACAAGAACAGACGCTTAGGAATAGACTTATATTATAAAAGATAGTAAGAATATAGTACTACTCAAGAAAGAAAAACAAAACCAATATTAGCCTATGGAAGAGCAGGCAAATACTATTTACAATACAATATTTTTCAAGGTGTATCTATATATTCTCAACATGAAAATTTTTCATGAGATAAAATTTTAGAAGAATATTAACAATTTGTCTTCGTATTTGACAGGACGAATAGAGGACTTGGATGTCCATGAAGAAAAAATGACAGTTTCATTGCTTTCAATGAATAACACATAAAACAAACAACAACTAAGATGTTTATTTAGATAGTATTGGATTCAAAGTACGAAAAAAGTATTATGTTTTGAAGTAAGTTTTTAAAAATAGGAACAAAAATTGTGATTTTCATAGTTCATCTATCTAGTTGAAAATTATACTCATAATAAAATTGTGGCGATTATTAAAAAATTACATCTAATCAGTGTTTTGCTTAATAAATAAAATAAAATACCGTTATGATGTGTTGCATGAAGTGCATATATAATCAAATGACCTGATAACAAATAACATAGTGATTAAAAAATAAATCAGTGTTTTGTGTAATATAAAAAAAATAAAATACTGGTAAAATGTGTTGCACGAAGTGTTTATAAAATTTTAAAACTTGTACTTAAAATCACTTTGAAATGTTTTGAGAATAGAACATGTGTGTATTAATAAATAATTATGTGTTATGAGGTTCATAAACTTCATAATAAGCTTTTGCATAGAAGAAAATATTGCTGAGTGACACACGAGGTTATAAATATACAATATAATTTTCAGTGTTTTGTCTAACAATAAATAAAATATAGTACTGGTATGACGTGCTACGTAAAGTGTTTATAAACAAATTTTAAAACCTCTATTAAAAATCAGTTTCAAATGTTTTGAAAATAGCTCAAGTGTGTATTAATAAATAATTACCCATTATGAGGTTCATACACTTAATAATAAGCTTTGGCATAGAAGAAAATATTGCTGACGGACACGTGAGGATATAAATAGACAATATAATTTATGATGGCTATTTAAAATATTGGTCTGAGCCTTGATTTAAAAAGCTTCTGTCATCTTTAAAAAACTTAGTCGATATCAGTGCTGCACGGTTCTACATATTTATTCAAGTGCCAATGAAAAGATTATGTCTAATGAACATGGAAGTACTGAAAAGAGCAAAAATGATGTGTTATTGCGAAAATTTCAAGGAATGAAAGTGCTCAGTAATCTATTTTATGATTTTCTCATGGTAGGAGATGTCAAAATTTTTCAGAGAAACTTTTAGTACATATTTTTTTATACAAGATTCAGATAATAATAATGTTTAATTCATCAAGTGGTTGTGTTTTTAATTTTACAAATATTATGTGTATGATGAAAAAAAAAATATTATTGTATAGAAGGATAAATAAATTTGATTACATTTCTGAAAACCGTCATACAGTTGTTTCCGAGAGATGTTTGCATTATTTGACTATTGATAATTGATTTCACAACTTTTGTTTGTCTGATTTGCAGTAAACAATTTGAATGCTTACATATAATTTGTTCAGCATACAATGACTCAAAGAAGTGAAAGACTTTTTGACTGGTATTTATTTGATTTCTTTTAAAAAATCATAAATATTATTATTTTATAGATTATACACAAAAATCGTCTATACTTGCTTTATTTTATACTTTCGTAGAAAGTTTTATATTATTTCAGTACTTTCTTGTGATTAATTTGTATAGAAAGATGAACAAATTTGAATACATTTCTGAGAATAGTCATACAGTAGTTTCCGAGAGTTTAGTTTTTACTTTTGTAAAAAAATTTTTTAGAGATCGAGATTTCACAACTTTTTAATTAAGAGTTAAAGTACATTATAAACTCCCTCTCTCTCTCTTTCCCTATCTCTCTCTCTCCCTTCCTCTCTCTCTCTCCTCTTCTCACTTTCTCTGCCTCTTTCTCTCAATCTCTCTCTTTCTCCCCCTCTCTCCCCCAAAAGAATATGATAGTTTAAAACAAACACATGAAAGAAGTGGAATCAATTATTATTTTATATAGACAAGTACATTTTTCGACATAGAAATATGGAATTATTTTTATAACAAAAAATCGTAAGTAATACTAAAAATAAACTCATGAAACTGGTGGAATCAATTAAGTGCAGGCAAGTCAATTATTATAATAAAGAGAAATTTTAAAATAAAATTTGTTTAATATATATTTACTATAAAAATTTGTATAAAAAATAATTACGTCTAACAAAAAATATTACAAAAATACTAACATAATAACTGTAATTGAAACACAAAAAGTTAAAAAATTTTTGTGTAAACATTTTCGAAGTATAGATCATAGAAGTCACCACCCTCTAAAATAGTTTAACCATGAGCTGTTATACATCATAAATTCATGTAAGTTTTTCTTACACAAGTCAATCTACCTGTTATCTGCAAATATGAATTTTAATGAAACATCTTCTTAAACTGTTAATGTCATTTTTTAAATTTTGGGAAATTTTCTTTTAAAGACAGAAGATACTTGCCGGTCGCATCGTTTTGTAGTTCAAGGTGCGTAGGACGGGAATCGCAACCTTCTATGTATTTAGTTATTGATCACGTAGTATGTAAATAATTAAAATAAAATGGTAATAACAGTTCAAGAAAATAAGTATATTTCGATATTTGACTAGAGCAAAACTTACACAAAACTTGTTCGTTATATAATGTTAGGAACAAGCATACGTAATATATAGATGTACATACGCAATGTAAAAAAAATATTATTATCTTACTATAGAATTAATAATAATTCAATTTGTATAATGAATTTGTATAATGAAGAAATTACAATGAAATTATAATGAAATTATAATTACAGAAATTATAAAGATTGATATAAAATTTTTGTGAAATTAGTAGATATAATAGATAGATATAATATAATTGAAAAGTTTTTATAAAATATATATCTAAATCTTATTCCAAAAAATAATGATATAAAAATAAATATTTGATAGATTACCTAAATACTATAAAACGATGCGTCCGGCAAGTATCTTCTGTCTTTAAAAGAAAATTTCCCAAAATTTAAAAAATTACATTAACAGTTTAAGAAGATGTTGAATTAAAATTCATATTTGCAGATAATAGGTAGATTGACTTGTGTAAGAAAAACTTACATGAATTTATGATGTATACAGCTCATGGTTAAACTATTTTAGAGGGTGGTTACTTCTATGATCTATACTTCGAAAATGTTTACGCAAAAATTTTTTAACCTTTTGTGTTTCAATTACAGTTATTATGTTAGTATTTTTGTAATATTTTTTGTTTGACGTAATTATTTTTTATACAAATTTTTATAGTAAATATATATTAAACAAATTTTATTTAAAAAATTCTCTTTATTATAATAATTGACTTGCCTGCACTTAATTGATTCCACCAGTTTCATGAGTTTATTTTTAGTAGTACTTACGATTTTTTGTTATAAAAATAATTCCATATTTCTATGTTACAAAAATGTACTTGTCTATATAAAATAATAATTGATTCCACTTCTTTCATGTGTTTGTTTTAAACTATGATATTATTTTGGGGGAGAGAGGGCGAGAAAGAGAGAGATGGAGAGAAAGATGGTGAGAAAGAGAGGGGAGGAGAGAGAGAGGGAGGGAGAGAGAGATAGGGAGAGAGAGAGAGGGAGAGAGATTACCAATACTCGCCAAAGTTTTACTTTTATAAAAAGTGTTATTTTAGGGGGATCCACAAGTTTCTAAGAGCTTCAATAATAATTACAAAGTTTTATAACGGTAAAGAATGATGATACCATATTTCATAGATTTAATTTTCGTGTGGGTACATGATGATAATTGCATCGTGTGAGGCTGCTGTATTTGTAAAAAAAAATGGAATAACACTTTCATTGTATCAAGAAATCTCTTTTACTATTTATAATAATAGTATATATACTCTTCTTTTTATAGACAAATTAATTTATTGTATAGAACCGGTAAGATAAAATTGTCCGAAGAAAATAATTATTTATTATTAGAATTCCTTTTCATAGAGAATAAGTTTTTTATTCATATTTTTATATATTACAGAAACACCATATGCTTGCCTTATATTATACTTTCGTAGAAAGTTTTGTTATAAAAATAAACATTGCTATCTTCATAATTGTAAGTAAAATAAAATAATTTGAATTTTGTTCCATATCCGTTATAATGATTACTTTTTAACAAATGACTTATGGAAATAATTCATTTCAGTACAACTTTTCGAACCTATGATTAAAATGAAGAACTATAAAGAATATATGATTAAAATAAAGGACTATTTGTTTCCATTTTTAAATAGTGTATTATTATATATTTACCTCAATCAGTAATGCAAACAAGTAGAGGTATTCCTCTAACTGTTATACTTATTAACAATTTGGATTTTACATCTCTCACTCAATTAGTTATATACCAATAGCCATATATTGAAAATACCTTACGGATACATTATATGGTTTTAAGAATTAACATCTATAGGTGTTATATTAACAGCTTTGGATTTTACATCAGATATCCCCTTCATGAATGAAGAAAATATATAGTAAGAATTAATTGCAAGTAATTTGTCACATTTGACATTATCTCTCATAATGTAAGCTAAGTGAGAAGCTCCAAAACCTATTTCATTGATCGTAAAGGATTTTCAATGTCTTATTTTGCAATATGACCAGTCTGGTGATAAGACTTTTTTTGAGACAAAGTTTATATTCTTTGTATAAATGGTTTATAGTTATGATTTGAAAAGTTAGAAAATATAAAAATTTATTGTGAAATGGCATTGTAAAATAACTTGTTTTTTAAAATAACTAAAATTAGAAAATTGTTATGTTTGATACTTTTCAAATCATTTATACAAAGAATATAAACTTTGTCTCAAGAATCACTCGACTGGTCATGTCGCAAACATAAAAAATTGAAAATACTTACGATGAATGAAATAGATTTTGGAGCTTTTCGCTTAGCTTATATTATGAGAGATAATGTCTTTGTCACAAATTACTGTAAAATAATTCTAAATATTTTCTTCTTTTATAAAGGGGTTATTTGATGTAAAATCAAAAACTGTTATAATCCTCTAACTTGTTAGCATTACTGTTTGGTAAATATATATAATACACTATTCAAGAATGGAAACAATGTCCTTTACTAAACACAGCTTACAGTCTCCTTGTATTTAATTTATAGTTCTGGTTCAGACAGTTGTACTTGAATAAATTATTTCATGTAAGTCCTTTGTTAAATGGTAAAAGCTTTACCAGATATGAGAAAAAGTAAAATTAAGAAATTTTACATTTGTTATTAAAGACATTATCTTCTATAATATAAGTTAAGCGAAAAAGTCCAAAACCTATTTCATTCATCGTAAAGGATTTTCAATGTTTTATTTATGCAACATGACCAGTCAGGTGAAGATTTTTCTTGAGACAAAGTTTATATTCTTCATATAATGGTTTAGAGGTATGATTTGAAAAGTGAGAAAATATAAAAATTTATTGCGAAATGGCATTGTGAAATAACTTGTTTTTTAAAATAATTAAAATTAGAAAATTTTTATGTTTAATACTTTTTAAATCATAACTATAAATCATTTATACATAGAATATAAACTTTGTCTCAAGAAAGCCTTCACCCGACTGGTCATGTTGCAAACATAAAACAATGAAATAGGTTTTGGAGCTTCTCGCTTAGCCTACATTATGAGAGATAATGTCTTTGTGACAAATTACTTGAAAATTATACTTATCTAAACTCCTGTATTGTAGTAGCCGTATAGTTGGGATAGACTCAATTTCTAAGATCTGATCTGACAGTACTTAAAAAAATAAAAACAGAACTACATCTTGATCTCTGCTTTCTACTGTCAATGTATATTTTAAAATACTTATCTAAAAAGTTATTGTCTCATTGATGATGCTCGTAATTAAATTCTTTTCATCAGTCCACTTTCTGAGATGTTTTATATAATTTAAATATTAATCCGTGATAGTATATACATATTGTGTATGTACATATTTCATAATAACATTGTTTTTGTTTATTAAAGATTAGAGATGCGTGAGGTTATGTCGATACGATTACGAGTGTGTGTGTGTGTGTGTGTGTGTGTGTGTGTGTGTGTGTGTGTGTGTGTGTGTGTGTGTGTGTGTGTGTGTGTGTGTGTGTGTGTGTGTGTGTGTGTGTGTGTGTGTGTGTGTGTGTGTGTGTGTGTGTGTGTGTGTGTGTGTGTGTGTGTGTGTGTATAAAGTAAAAACTTATAGGCAACAATAAGTTTTATTACTATTCCATGTAGTTTTATACTTAACAAACATTATCAAAGGGCGCAGCAGCGCCCTGCTTGGCGAGTAAAAGAACGCAGTGACTAATGAGCAAGCGGGGCGCTGACGCACCCTTTATTCTTTGGAATAGTCCGCTCCAACCTTACTTTTTTCTATTCTTGATAACAACATTTTTTTACTCTTTATTTGAATACTTAAATGCATTCCATTAGATGGAATCTTTTATGTACTATCCATATCTGCAATTTCATGTTTCAAGATTCTTTCGTTTTCGTATAATTTTAATAGTAAATTTGCCGTCTCAATTTTCATCTCATTTTTTCATATTCTTCGTCGTCTTCGCATCGTCGTCGTATTTTAATCCTATACCATATATACGTACGTATAGGCACTATTAGACAGTGGTTCTACTTGTATCCGAGAGTGGCGCTATATAAATTTTTCTACAGGGCTATATATATATATATAGAATCTTTTATGTACTATCCATATATATATAGCCCTGTAGAAAAATTTATATAGCGCCACTCTCGGATACAAGTAGAACCACTGTCTAATAGTGCCTATACATACGTATATATGGTATAGGATTAAAATACGACGACGATGCGAAGACGACGAAGAATATGAAAAAATGAGATGAAAATTGAGACGGCAAATTTACTATTAAAAGTATACGAAAACGAAAGAATCTTGAAACATGAAATTGCAGATATGGATAGTACATAAAAGATTCTATCTAATGGAATGCATTTAAGTATTCAAATGAAGAGTAAAAAAATGTTGTTATCAAGAATAGAAAAAAGTAAGGTTGGAGCGGACTATTCCAAAGAATAAAGGGTGCATCAGCGCCCCGCTTGCTCATTAGTCACTTCGTTCTTTTACACGCCAAGCAGGGCGCTGCTGCGCCCTTTGATAATGTTTGTTAAGTATAAAACTACATGGAATAGTAATAAAACTTATTGTTGCCTATAAGTTTTTACTTTCGTAAACAAATTTTTTGAGAGATTTCACAACTTTTTAAGAGTAGAAGTACATTATAAATAATGTTTGTTAAGTATAGAACTACACTTTAATTGATTTCACAACTCTTTTAGGTTTGTTTATTATTCACAACATATTATCCCTTGGAAATATACCTTAATCTAATGGCATGGCAATGCATACATAAAAGGAGGTCATACAGAACGCAGTAGGTGATATCCATACGGTAGGGTATATCACCATATTTACGGTAGGCGTTATCGGTAGGAAGGAGGAGCGTAAATAATAGTCAAATGATTAAGAGGTCCATAAAGTATTCAATAAGTCAAATAGTTGATCTGATTATTCGATAATAACTATAGGGTGAACGATATGTACGATATAAAGAAACACAAGGTAGACGATAGGGCAAACGATAGACGACGTCCTTAAACAAGTGATAGGGTGAACGGTAGGCAGAATTTCTTGTGTAAACGGTAGGGTGAGCGATAGGTATGTGTCGTGTGTAACGATAGAAGTAGCGGTAGGCGTTTTTCAAGTGTAAATGGTAGGGTGAATGGTAGGCAGAATTTATTGTGTAAACGATAGGGTAAGCGGTAAGTGTGTTTAGTATGTAACGGTAGAGGTAGCGGTAGGTGTGTCTCAAGTGTATACGATAGGGTGAACGGTAGGCAGAATTTATTGCGTAAACGATAGGATAAGCGGTAGGTGTTATTAGTGTGTAAACGGTAGGGGGAACGGTAGGCAGAATTTATTGTATAAACGATAGGACAAGCGGTAGTTGCGTTTAGCATGTAACGATAGAGGTAGCGGTAGGTGTGTTTCCAGTATGTAACGATAGAGGTAGCGATAGGTATGTTTCCAGTGTGTAACGGTAGAGGTAGCGGTAGGTGTGTTTCAAGTGTAAACGGTAGGGGGAACGGTAGGCAGAATTTATTGAGTAAACGGTAGGGTGTGGTAAGTAAATTAGCGGTTGGGCAGACGGAAGGGGGGGGGGGACAAAATGATAATTCCAGCTCTCTATAGCTGAAGGTTTTTGCCTGGTAGAACTACCAAGACAGGTTGTTTTGATGATGCTAACAGTGACCATAATTGTGTCAAAGCTGCTGCATTAGGGACAACCGACTTCGAACTTTCAAGAACATTACGAAGAGTTTCCTCCAGATCACACTTAAATATGTGAAGTGGTGGATTTGAGCCAAAGTGTTTTCGAGAAATACGAGCCTTACCACGGGTGCACGCAAGACACTGTTTAACATCTGTGTCTGGCGCACCGCAGCGATAGCAAAATCGCTTTTGTCGCGGTTATACACATTTTCGATAGGTGTGTCCTGATTTATGACAATTCCAACAGAGTGTCAAGAATTGTCCTTTATTTTATTTAGATTTCGAGGGTTTTACGAAGGTATTTTGGTTGTCATCTTTCGAGTTTCGACGACTACTTTTCGAGGGTTCCAAGGTGCAAGGCGAGTAACTTGCGTACGAGTTATTAGCATTTAGCTTTCGAGTATTCGAGTTATGAGTTAAACTTTCTTTGCTCGACTTCCTAGATTTCGAGTCAAAGAATTTCGAGAGCATACGAGGTTGTGGCATGTCAAACGCGTCACAAGAATTCGAGATAATACGAGTTTTCAAGTTAACAGGAGAACCTTTCAAATTCGAGTTTCGAACTGGCAAGGGTTTTGGTACTAAATAAGAGTTTTCGGATGAAGCCTTTCCCTCTGCTATCACATGTGAATGTAGAATTTTCTGCGACATTAAACCACGTGATTTAAAATCCGTTTTCGAAGATTGTGTTTGATCCTTTTTATTGGCGTTTCGATCGCCTAAGGATTCTGATACTAAATATAACTTTTTTGATGAAGCCTTTTTCTCTGCTGTCACATGCGAAGGCAGAGTTCTCTGCGACATCGTTAAGTTTATAGATCCGAGTGATATAAGATCGCTTTTCGAAGGTTGTTTACAATTTATGCATTTAGGAATTATAGTACCTGGCTTGCCGAATTTGTAACATACGATTCCCGATTTCTTAGAGCAATCGTTTGCAAAATGTCCCACTATGTGGCAAACCCAACAGGCATACGAAATATGTCCATACGAATAATTATTTTCTTTATTAAAATTTAAAAATGTTCGATCATTTCTTGACGAAATATTTCGAAAGTTCGAAGGTTGATTCGAGGTAGATGTGTTCGAGTAGTATTTATTAAACGGATATGGCGGAATGTTCCGAAACTTCGAGGGTCGATTCGAGGTAATCTTATTCGAAAGATTATTCGAAACTAAGTTTTTCGAAAGGTGATTTTGAAGGTTAATTGATTGATTCGAGGGGTGTTTATTAACCACTATTAAATTTTTGGAAGTACGAATTTTCAAGTTAGTGCATGGTTTGGTTAACCTCGATGGTTCAGATCGCGAGTCAACTTCGAGCGACGAGGTGTTTGGGGTTTCTGGTGAAAGTACCATGTCACTTGTTACAGTCGATATTTCATGACTAGGTGGTTCAGTAGTGACCTCTAAAGGCTTAATTTCAACATCTAAGGAGGTGACTAAAGCAGCCGTCGGCGAAGCACGACGCTCCTCCCCCTCCTTATCGGGGATGTTGAAAGACTTCGCTCGATCCGTCAAATCATGAACTCCGATCGAATCGTTTAAAGTACTTATTTCACTATTCGAACTTCTGCGAGGTAAACTCGAAGATGATTTAGCAGAATCATTCTTTAATTGTCGAAAATTCGAATTCGATTCACATTCATAATTCGACGAAGGAGAATTGGGTGAATTTATATTACCATCCTCAGAACGAAGCTCAAAACTCTTTTCCCCATATTGCAACTGCAATGCTAATTTAAAATCTTCAAACGATTTCCATTCTCGAGCTAGAGTTTGGGACCAACTTTCGACTTTATTATGGAGAAAAACCGGGACCAACCGCAAGATAGTTTCATCGGATATACTGTAACTCCTAATAAAAGTCAACAATCGACGAACAAAATTTTCAACATCTCCGTTTTGTTTACCGTAAAAACAAATTTCCCAATCTCCAAGAAGTTGTATTAAATCAGAGCCGTCGTTGTTAACATTTACAATATCACTCTGTGTATGATGTAGTGGAAATTGCGAATTTTGTTGAGGGTTATTCGATAGTGTAGCGGTAGGCGGGTAGCAGGGTGATGAGCAACTTCGTTGAGGGGGTTACCGAACGTCTGAGCCGAAAAAGTAGTATCAAACGATTGATATTGGTGTATTATTTTTTGACTAACTTAAATTCTCGATTTTAAAGTTTTGCAATTCGAGTATCTAGTTACAAAATTTTTCTTTATTTAATAGAATTATGTATTCAGCTATTCGACAATTTCCACGTGCAAAATGTTATAGCAAAATAAATGTTCTCATTAGGATAAAATACAGAAAGTATTTTTTTTTTATGCGAAACTGCAAAACTTATTTCAAAATTCAAACCAAGCAAGGAAAATTTTATTGTGTGTTATTGAGGGAAAGGGTAGCAACGATATAGGTGTGTGGTGGTAATTAAAGCGATAGCGTAGCGGTAAGCAATACTATATTTAAAGGGAAATAAGCATATAATATAGTTAGGTAAATATTTGTGAGTAAGGAAGGATTACTCACTGTTAAAGTTTCAAGAGTAAATTTTTGAGAATTATTTAGGGATACGGTTTCTCTACCGCGATTTCGAATTCAGCACCAATACTACACCCGTATTTAAATTTATTTATTGCTATGAAAGAAGATTTATTTAAAAATCTTTAAAAAAATTGTTTTAATTGGCTATAGTCAATTAGTTCATTAAATTTCCACTATCCAATCAAAATTTTGCAAGTGTATTAAGATTAACTAGTTACACTGTATTATTATCAGGTATAATGCGACGCCGTTAATCCTCTGACGTAAAGAGCTGTATTGCCGATGTTACCTTACACAAAAGGTTGGAATTTCTTAATTGGCTGATAATGGAATTTTTATATTCAATTCCCTTCAAAATTTCGATGCAAAAACGATTCAAAATTTTTTTTCGTATTATTAAAACAATGATTTGCACAAATACGAGGTTCGATAAGGTATGCGGTAGAGCATTCGATAGTATAGCGGTAGGCGATACACAGAATGGGGAAATACGAAAGTATACATATATATGAATATTCGAGGTATATTTGCATATAGAAAAGAGAAATACTTAAAATGTTACCATCCCTGTTGAAAAGATCCCACAAAATACTATAAAAAAAAAATTTTTATCGAAATTGACGAGGTTTTTGCACCCGGAGATCCTGATAAAATACTATGCATTATTATAACCCTATAAGGGTTTATCTGATAAAAACTATAAGTTCTATAGTACATCCCTCATAAGATATGACAAACAGTAATTTTTTTATAGGGATTTATAAGGGACTAATATTAATATGAAAATAATTTCAGTAATTTATAGTAACTTATGAGGTATATATTGCTAATAAAACATATTTGGTTTGCATTTATCTGGTTTTATAAGAATTTTCACAACTTTTGAATAATTTTAGTAAAAGATACTATATAATCGGTATTTATCACACTATTACTATAACACCATTTATAGTGTTTTATAATGACCTTTGCATCAAATTCGAGATTTAACTACCGGATTCTACCGGCTGAACGGACGATCAAAGCATTCCCAATCAATTCGCTTATCGCAATTCATCAGGCATTGCTATATAAAATATTAATTACTAACCAATCGGTATATATCGGGATATCCAGTTAATTATTGCTTTCTGCCGCATTTTTTTATCGGGTTTTATGGGCGTTTTCATGGTTAGAGAAAGTAGGGGCTATCGATTTTTACTGCTATAATTCTACAGTTTCAAGAATCCTACGCGAGATATTTATAGTGTTTTATGGTAAATGTTGTATCTAAGGTGAGGTTCACTTACCGGATGCTACCGGCTGAACCGGCGATGGAACCGTTCTTCCTCAATTCGCTTATCGCGCTTTAACAGGCATTGCTATATAAAATATTAATTACTAACCAACAGGTATATATCGGGATATCAAGTTAATTATTGCTTTCTTTCGCATTTTTTATCGGGTTTTATGGGCGTTTTTACGGTTCGAGAAAGTAGGCGCTATCGGTTTTTACCGCTATAATTCTACATTTTCAAGAATCCTACGATAGATATTTATAGTGTTTTATGGTAAATGTTGTATCTAAGGTAAAGTTCACTTACCGGATGCTATCGACTGAACCGGCGATGAAACCGTTCTTGCTCAATTCGCTTATCGCGCTTTAACAGGCATTGCTATATAAAATATTAATTACTAACCAATCGGCGGTATACATCGGGATATCAAGTTAATTATTGCTTTCTGCGCATTTTTTTATCGGGTTTTATGGGCGTTTTCACGGTTAGAGAAAGTAGGGGCTATCGGTTTTTACCGCTATAATTCTACATTTTCAAGAATCCTACGTGAGATTATAGTGTTTTATGGTAAATGTTGTATCTTAGGTAACGTTCACTTACCGGATGCTACCGGCTGGACCGGCGATGAAACCGTTCTTTCTCAATTCGCTTATCGCGCTTTAACAGGCATTGCCATATAAAATATTAATTACTAACCAATCGGTATATATCGGGATGTCCAGTTAATTATTACTTTCTGCCGCATTTTTTTATCGGGTTTTATGGGCGTTTTCGAGGTTAGAGAAAGTAGGGGTTATCAGTTTTTACCGCTAAAATTCTACATTTTCAAGAATCCGAAGCGAGATATTTATAGTGTTTTATGGTAAATGTTGTATCTAAGGTGAGGTTCACTTACCGGATGCTACCGGCTGAACCGGCGATGAAACCGTTCTTCTTCAATTCGCTTATCGCACTTGAACAGGCATTGCTATATAAAATATTAATTACTAACCAATCGGCGGTATACATCGGGATATCAAGTTAATTATTGCTTTCTGCGCATTTTTTTATCGGGTTTTATGGGCGTTTTCACGGTTAGAGAAAGTAGGGGCTATCGGTTTTTACCGCTATAATTCTACATTTTCAAGAATCCTACGTGAGATTATAGTGTTTTATGGTAAATGTTGTATCTTAGGTAACGTTCACTTACCGGATGCTACCGGCTGGACCGGCGATGAAACCGTTCTTTCTCAATTCGCTTATCGCGCTTTAACAGGCATTGCCATATAAAATATTAATTACTAACCAATCGGTATATATCGGGATGTCCAGTTAATTATTACTTTCTGCCGCATTTTTTTATCGGGTTTTATGGGCGTTTTCGAGGTTAGAGAAAGTAGGGGTTATCAGTTTTTACCGCTAAAATTCTACATTTTCAAGAATCCGAAGCGAGATATTTATAGTGTTTTATGGTAAATGTTGTATCTAAGGTGAGGTTCACTTACCGGATGCTACCGGCTGAACCGGCGATGAAACCGTTCTTCTTCAATTCGCTTATCGCACTTGAACAGGCATTGCTATGTAAAATATTAATTACTAACCAATTGGTATATATTGGGATATCAAGTTAATTATTGCTTTCTGCCGCATTTTTTTATCGGGTTTTATGGGCGTTTTTACGGTTAGAGAAAGTAGGGGTTATCGGTTTTTACCGCTAAAATTCTACATTTTCAAGAATCCTAGGCGAGATATTTATAGTGTTTTATGGTGAATGCTGCATCTAAGGCAAGATTTCGGTTTAGGTTATATATGTGTCGTTTCACAGTAACAATAATTAATTGTTAACTGTTCTTACCGCTATTTTTCAGCAATTTAAGAAACTTACCTGATTAATTTATAGTCTTGTGATGGTCGTTGTAACAAATGCACGTTTCGCCTCCGGATGTTCCCAGCTGATTAAAGTAATCTTAATCTATGCCCTTATTACGATCTATTGTGTAAGATTATATAAAATATTGAAAGCGAAGCAATAAGTATATATGCGAATTTCAATTTTTTATTATTAAAACGTTGCGAGAGCTTACTCGTAACATTTTGGCGCCCAAGTGAGGGACCGGTAGCTAGACTGCATCGCATCCTACGAGAGATAAAGAAGAGTCTCATGGATAATTAATTTCGTTGTGCTTTGTGTCAGTTCTACGAGGTCCGAGCAGCGCATATGGAGCCGATAAAGAAGGTTTCATCGACGAGGATGTCGATTTACTGGGCCCTTGAAGTGTTACGTGTGGATACGCGTATGAATGTATAGAAGAACGAAATAAGCAAGGCGTCCAATTACAGTATGACGCCGAGTAGCAGAATGCAGGGCGGTGGCGGCCGTGGCTAGGGTGATAGCGTTTGGAACTCATGAGTCGGCGGCTCTGGTTCGATCCCAGGGTCCGTCACTTTTTATTATTAAAAAGTTGCGAGCGCTCACTCGTAACAGTATGAATTGACAAGCTATATATATTTTGATTTAATTTATTTATTTTATAAATACTTTTAATATCTATTAATACCTTTATTTACATGTTATTATTACAAGATATCAAAAATAAACTTAAAAAAACACAAGAATTTAAAATTGCAATCTGATATTCTATACCAATAATACCGATAATCTAAGGGGTAAGGGCTTCACGTTGCTTTTATTCCGACTCTTTGGAATCAGGACTATCACCTTCCGATTTTTCTTCATTACTTTTTCACATTCTTCATCATCATGTTCTTCATCATCAGATTGGTTTTCATCGTCAGATTTTTCTTCTTCGTCAGATTTTTCTTCATCAGATTTTTCTTTGTCAGATTTTTCTTCATCAGATTTTTTTCTTCATCAGATTTGTTTTCTTCATCAAATTTGTTTTCTTCAGTAGATTGGTTTTCATCATCAGATTCGTTTTCTTCATCAGATTTGTTTTCTTCGACAGATTTTTTTTTATCAGATTTTTGTTTATCTTTTTTTTATTTTTTTCATCATCTTTGCATTTTTTTGATTTCTTATTAGTTTTTCTAGGTGGTCTATTTAGATCCCACATCTTTGCAGCTATCCATGCACGACCTCTCTTCTTTGGTCTGTAATTTCCACAGGAGATGACAGCATTTCAGTTTTCAAATAGTATTCAAAAATACCTGAAAATTAAAGCATCTTTACATATCTTACTTTACTACTGTTGTTTTAACACTAGATCAAACTGCCGCTTCGCGCGCGTTGATGAACTGTGTTTTGAGTACAAATTTCGAAATAAAAATAAACAAACAAACATCACGTTACCATACACATGTAAGTGTGTCAATTACTACACAGTAACTAAGTTAGAGGATACAGTAGCTGATGCAAAGGCTTATGCTATTATTTTATTAATTATATAATATTTATCGCATAATAATGTATTAGAAACATATTTATTCTGCTCCCAGAATATATGTATAAATATCATATAAAGGTCTTGAGAGGATCAAAAATAAGAAAATTAATAATTTAATTACTCAAATACTATGGACATCACCTTAATGGGCACAGTAACTGATACACTTACCCTAGCTACAACTGTGGCAGCTATAGCTAGTATAATTACATAGTAATATAAATGTTCTTTTATTTGAAAGTTTTAAGTTATTTATATATTTTTAATAATGCAAAGTGATATAATTAATCTTTTATAATTATGTTTGTTTTAATACGGCTATAATCTTTTAAATTATACTAATAAATAACTACCCTATAATACTCGTATCTGAAAAAGGATTTTATTTTATCATTACTTACTATATACTGCAGCTAACTTTGTTAGGTTTGTTTTTCTTTTTGTTTCATTTTTTTTTTATCTATGGCAGCCTCTGCCTGTAATGCTGGTCTCCTTTAATTCCTGAATGCCAATAATTGATACGGCAATTTCTTTAACGAAATGACTGTTTGAATTGCCATACCTGGCGGCATTGCTTTTAGCATTATCATAAGCTGTTAAGCTTATATAAATATCGTTACCACAATGAATCTAAAAGTTTGAAAATGATATTTTATTTACTGTGTTTTTGTAACGTTCATTTTTTAATAAAATAAATAAATTAATTAAGAAATAGGTCGAGTATGTCTATTTTTTCCTAGCAAAAAAAATAACTTTACTACTTTTTGGACATTCAGTTCTCTCTTAAAAAAGATAACTTAAAGTTTACGAGAGAACGAGTGAGAGCCAACGGAGAACTAACAGAACTCGAAATATTGAATTAGCAATAGAAATGTAGGGAACTAAAGAAAACTGGAGAGAATTACGTCGCACGTGGTTGCGCGTAAGTAAACGCAAAGAAACCTCTTTTAGTTTTCTTCAGTTATTGCGGGTCATTTGAAGTTTTGCGCTTACTTTTTTTATGTAAAAAGAACTTTGTGAGAACCTGAGAGAACTAAAGAGAATTTTTACATAAAACTGAGCATGCGGCACTTTTTCTCAACTTTTTTCTCTATGTATAATATAAAAGATTCATAAAAAAACTCACGTGTCCATCTTCTCTTACATATCCCACCTCAATATCACTTTTTGACATTATTTCAAAAGGATTGACTTTTCGAGCAGCTGTAAACGATAATTATAAATAAATATTCGATTTTTAGATTAAAATCATTTATTGCACTGTGTGACCTAAATCCGCACTTAAGTCACGACTAGCTGTGATTTAAATAGCCCATTATTACATATGTGAAGTAATGAATTTACTTAAGTCACAAACACGTAATTAACACCAATTATGTACCAAAACTATTCTAAAATGAGGTTATTATATATCTCGCTGCGCTCGGGTCACGCCGCGCGATAATGGGCCACTTAAGTCACACGTATCGTAATATACTATTTTTCGAGCAAAAACGTAATGATTGATATTTTTCTGTGAAAGATGATCATTATATTAATTCTAATATATTCTACACACGATTAACAACAAATGATGTTTTGGACATTTTTCAATGCTTTAACTTACAAGCTGCATTTGTTGTGACCACTTCGATATTGAGGTCTAAAAATTGTTTTCTGTGTTTTAGATAAGGAAGTGGACCAGGTTCTCGATAGGTACCCAGTTGTCGATAAAAGCGGAATAAAATGCAATTTTACGCTATTTTTAAAAATTTTGTGACAAATAAAAATGTCGGTTCACTTTGGAAATACATACGGATATTAATCCGTATAATACAATCACTTGTACACGACCAAACAGTGCCATATTTTGCGTAAATAAATAAGTTACAAATCAGTCTCCAATTCGACTCATTTTTCTGTCATTGCGTTAGCACTGAGGCTAAGAAAGAGAGAGAGAGAGAGAGAGAGGATCTTTGAGAGACGACTTTTCACAGAAAATGACATTTTTAAATGCTCTATTGTTCTAACCACATAAAAGATGAGTCAAAAAATACAACTGAACAAGGAAAGACGTGATTTACTTTCTATTTTGTATTTTAATTAGGTTATCGGAAATACCTTTCACAAATATATCTATAACCCAGTTTCCGATAACGATTTACTATTGATGAAAAAGATGCTTAATCTCCATTATAGTGATTTTTTACAATAAATAAAGCGTAATCAAGCAAAAAACCATAAAGAAGTAATTGTATTAATATATTTAGGCATGACTGTTTGTTTCTTTCTATACTCTCGGAATCTAACCTCACTTTGATACAAACAACATAACGTAACGTAGCATCACTTTTCCACTATCGAGATCTGGGTCTTTTACTTATCGACAACTGATCCGACGTGTTAAATCGTTATCGAAAATTGCAGCCGTTAGACTTTTTTTTCTTTACCGTATTTTTAATACATGTCAATGCAAAAGTGTATTTATATCATTTTATTTGGATAATATTAACTGTATTAAGTTAAATTTAAAGAAAAAACAATACTTTTCTGATAAAATTTCATTTTTAATGGTAATAGAAGGAGACTTCTTCGTTATATTATCGACAACTGGGTCCACTACCATACTCAAGATTTACTCAATTTATTTTTGGAAGAAAAAATTCAACTAATTAGTCGGTCTTACCGAATTCATCCATCTTATGGATGACTTTGTCCTGTAAATCGAGTTTTTTTTTCTTCAGTTCCTCGCATTCTTTTTTTATATACTCTTTTTCCTCTGGTTCCTTATCTAACTTATTTTCTAATACCTTCATTTTTTTCTTCAAGTCTTTTATTTCTTTTTTTAAATTTTGGTCTTCCTTCATTTCTCCTTTCTCTTTTGATTTGTTGTGGAAGGATTTTTTATGTTTTTCTATATGTTTCTTTTTCTCTTTATCTTTTACAATTTTCTTTTCCACTTCTAGACTTTCATCATTTACACCTTCCTTTATTTTTTCTTCTTGGGTTTTGTTTATTTCTTTTAGTTTTTTATTTTCTTCCTGTTTCTTATCATATTCTATCGAATTATGTTCGTGTAAAATTTTGTTTTCATCGTCCTTCACTTTCTCTTTTTCATTTTTTTTAGTTACTATTTCTTTTTTTTATTTTCCTCTACATCACTTTTTTCTTTTGTTATACATTCATCTATATTTTGTGTCTTATCTTTTGTATGTGAAATTTTTGATATCGTTTTCTTTTTACTATCCGATTTAGTATCAATTTTTGATTTTTTTTGTGTTTCTTCAGGCTTATCATTCTCATTTCTTTTACGTTTTACATTTACCTAAAAATATTGAATATCTAAATATATATAGGGCGTTTTAAAAGTCTGGGAACGGCAAAATTTCTCACACTCAAATTTTTGTTATTAAAGAAAACGATTTTCGAACCTTAATCATATAGTTTTAATATAAAAGAAAAAGTATCATATATTACTAATTAACTTATCAAAATTTAAACTTCTTTAAATGTAGTGTAATTGATAAAATCTAATAGTGACTACTATCTTCTTTAATCTAATGTTCAAAATATAATTTAAAGGTTTATCTTTTAACTCTCTCAGTCACAAAAGCCGATATATCGACCGCAAATTTCTTTTCCTTCTTTTTTTCATATTTTTCAAATTCTATGCAGGATTTTGAAATTTTTTGCGCTTTCAGTAATTGTTTATAGTTATTATAAATAAATAATTGTAAAAAAATGGGTTTTTAAGAATATAATTCGTTAGTGGACAAAGGGTTCCCATTATAATAGTTGAAATGCCGTTCCTCGGCTTTTGGGAAAAAAGCCTCATAGACTTTTTCGGACACTAAAAAAACTAAGTTCCTCACCCCCCCCCCGCCCCACCCCAAGCAAAAATTTGCGTTTACCGCTTAAAATAATGTTTTTAAGGTTATTTTGGTATGTATCACGAGAAGCATGTTCTTTAAATTTCTTAAAAAATTTAGGTATATAGAAGACGCAAATACACGTACTTGAATTTTTTCAGATTTTTTTAGTCATTTTCAGTGTTAATAAAATTTTAAATTACTAATACAACCGATATATATATATATATATATATATATATATATATATATATATATATATATATATATATATATATATATATATATATATATATATATATATATATATATATATATATATATATATATATATATATACTAGGGGGGTTACCCTCCTACTCGCTCCGCTCGTCAACCCCCCAACTTCAACTTAGGACTTAGTCTATTTGTTGTATGCAAAGAGAGGACAAAAGTATATAAAATCATATATTTTGTATTTATTATTCATATAAACATAAGTTTTATTCTATTTTTTCCAAGTCAACTTAGAGGTAAGTAAAGAGATGCTTTTTATTTTTAAATGGTATCCCCAGTAGACACCATCCACTTTCTATAAAATCACTATAAAGGATAAAAATGAAATCATATTAATAAATAGCATAAATATTGAAATAAATACAGATTTATGCCAAACAATGCTATTTGGAAAACAATATATTTATTATTCTATTTTTTCCACATCACCTTGGAGGTAAATAGAAAGATGCGTTTTATTTTTAAGTGGTATCCCCAGTAGGCCTAATCCACTGTCTATGTTACTATAAAATTTAGAAAAACATCAAAGTGAAAACATGAAATTCTATTAAGTAAATTTTTTTACTGATGATTTGAAACTTACCTGATTTAATTCTATTCTTCTTTTTTCACAACTTTTAAATTTTTTTTTTCCATTTTCCGTTTTGTGTTTATTTCATTTCATTACTAATAATTTTGATGTATTTAAAACTTAAAACTTTGTCTTCAGCCCAATATTAAAATGAATTGAAAATTACGTATCCAATTGTCTAATTATTGGTCTTCATTGTCTTTAGTCTGAAAATATGAAATGTACATAAATCACCTTTTTTTCTTACATTTTTTTTTATTTATTACTTACTTCATTTATTATAATTTCCGAACCATTCATAAGGTTTTCTAGTTCCATTATAGTATCAGAAATGATTTTAATATGGTTGATACTCAAAATTTTGAGAATATAAGTAATACCTTTAATTGAAACATATTCAACAGTGCATTTTAAGAAACATAAATTATTAATTTTTTTATATAACTAAAATAAATTTACCATTTTCTTGAACGTCACCGATAACTTCTAATTTTGATCCTCGTTTGAAAGTTAAATTTTCATTTTCAATTTTATTCACAATCATGTCTAATTTATATTTTCCATCGGTAAGGACTCCAAAATATTCTGATTCATGGTTTAAATTTCTTTTAATAAAAGGATTTCTTAAAAATCCTTTAATTTCTGCAAATAATGAGCATATTTGAGACTTATTTTTGCAGAAATCTAAAAAACTGTGGTCATATTTTTAAATCTTAATTATATATTACTAATAAATCCTTTTTGTGTTTTCAGTTTTTCAAAAGAAATTTTAATTGGATCCAAATTTGTTAAATTAAATTCTCTTAAGGGTATTATGGTCGAATAATGTTGTAGATTGAATTCAAATGAAGCATTTCCTTTAGTATAATTTTTTGCTTTTGTTACGGAAACATTTTCCAGTAAAATTTTCTAAAAAATAAAATTATATAATTATATAATTATATATAATTATCTAATATAAGAATATAATTATCCAATATAAGAATATAATTATTTTTATAGTAACTTGGTGAAGTTGTAATTCGTTAGAAAATTTCGTAATGTTTTCATTGTAAATATTACATTGAATTCTATAGCTATCGTTGTTATTTGTAATGAACTTGAAAATTTTGAATTCTGTTTGTTTTTCTCTGTTAAGAAATTTAAATTCACCTAAAATATCTTCAATGTATACAACTACACTTCTAAAACATTAAAACAACGAATGGGTTAATTTTTTGTTTGTTATATATTATTGATTTAATTGTAAAAAGATACTACGCAGATTTATCTCCAATTGTTATTTTATTTTTCAAAAATTCTGTGGTAGAAAATGAAATGGTTTTTTCTCTTTTTGATGGGTTTTCATTTTCAAAATCAGTTTCTTTCCTTTTTGAAGCCATGTTACTAAAATTGACATAAACTTTTACATAATTTAAATTTAAATTGATGATAAACTGTTCATCATATTTAGGGGAAATGAACTATAAATGTCGTTATTGTTCAGCAGTATTTTGGAATGAAGAACAAAAAATATCTAATTGTTGTCAAAATGGTAGCATAATTCTTTCACCGTTGAGCAATTATGACGTAAAATTAAAACATTTACTGTTAAATGATGACATTTTTAGATACTTGATTCGATATTATAACAATCTTTTCGATTTTGCAACATTTAATGCTAATATTAAATACGAAAAAAAGAAAGCCATTTACAATTTAAAAATTCAAGGTCAAATTTGTCATACAACCCCGAATATATTGATACCTGTCAATAATAAAGAACCTTGTTGTGGACAACTTTATATATACGATAATGTAACAGCCATTGAAAAAAGATTAAGTAAATACAAAAATTTAAGTAGAGAACATTTAAAATTATTAACTGAAGTGTTAAATAAAAATCCATATGCTAAAAAATATAAACATTTACATGAAGTATCCAATGAAAATATGTCAAATTATAAAATGTATTTCAGTCGGAAAAATGACAATCAACAACATCGTTATAATGCACCTTTGACATCAGAATGCGGAGCTATAATAGTTTCACAAGATCACATACCGGAAAATTATGATATATGTATTTATCCAAAACATGTTTCTAATAATCACGAAATAACTTATTTAAACAAGTTATCTCATCATGTTGATCCCATGGTGTTTCCGTTATTATTTCCATCTGGAGATTTAGGTTGGAGTATTGGATATTTAAAAAAACCAAATGTAACTGAAAATCTTACTGCATTACAATACTATTTATACCGATTAGCATATAGACCAAACTGTAAGATTTTTAATCCATTATTATATGGCAGCCGATTAACTCAACAATTTTTTTACATGCTTACATTATTATAGAAAATAACAGAATGAATTATTTTAGAAGTGATCAAAAAAATTTACGCGTAGAGTGTTATCAAGGCTTATTAGACCATGTAATGAATAGTGCTGCTAATATCTCATGGAATTTTAAGAGTAAAGAGAAACACAGGAAGACCTGATTTATTTATAACGGTTACATGTAATCCTAAATGGAAGGAACTTAAAGAAATTTAAAAAAATTTTCCGCGAAATACTACCCCAAATGATATTCCTAATATAACTGTTAGGTTGCTTCGTACAAAATTAAAGTTATTAATAGATGATATATATGAATGTAACATATTTGGTAATGTTACATCATATATTTATACCATAGAATTTCAAAAACGAGGTCTTCCTCATGCACATATTCTTGTAACATTAAATCCAAAAAATAAATTATTATCACCTGAAAAAATTGATAAGTATATATCTGCAGAAATTCCATCTAAAAATGATGATGAAGAATTGCATAAATTAGTTATTAAACATATGCTACATGGCCCTCATAACAATCATTCACCATGTTATGTTGAAAATAAGCCAATTTGTAAAAAAAATTTTCCAAAACCATTTACTGATTTCACAACATTTAAAAAAAATGGTTATCCACAGTATAGAAGAAAAAATAATGTTTCGGAAAACTTAACATATAAAATTATAAATAACCAAAATCCAGTTCCTGTAAACAATTCAATGGTTGTACCATATAACAGTTTTTTATTAAAAAAATATCATTTTCACATAAATGTTGAGTATTGTGCTTCGATTCAAAGCATAAAGTATATTTTTAATTATATTCATAAAGGTTGTGATAAAGCCTTTTGTAAATTAAAAAAAGTAAATACAGATAGTGAAAAAGATGTACATGATGAAATTACTCAATTTATAGATGGGAGGTATTTGAGTCCAATGGAAGCTGCATGGAGATTACAAGAGTTTCCTTTATGTGGTAGGAGTCACACTGTAGTACGTTTAGCAGTTCATACTGAAAATAAACAGAATATAATTTTTGAAGAAAATAAAGAGGAAAAAGCTTTAGATAAATGGAAAACCACACTAACTTCATGGTTTGAATTAAATAAAAACGATGATAATGCAAAAAATATTAAATACGTTAATATACCTAAGTATTATATATTCAAAAATAAAACTTGGATTGAACGTCAAAGAAAATTGAAACATTTTGCCATAGGACGTTGAACGTAGTATAATACTTACAAAGAAACAGCAATACAGATGGGTCTTGTTGAAAATGATTTACAGATTGAAAAAATTTTTGAAGAAGCTTGTAGTATAATGTTACCTGTTCAATTGCGTAAATTTTTTACTTGGTTCTTAATAACAGACAATATTAATGGTAATACTATTTGGACAACATTTAATAAATACTTTACAGAAGATTTTAATAACAATAAAGATAACCGAGCTCTTCATCACATAAATGAAATTTTAAAAAATGAAGAAATGTCTTGTAAAGATTTTGGCTTTCCTGAACCTGATGAAATTTTGGACATTAATAATGAAAATAATGAAGAAAATACGTTATTCTGTAAACAAATGTTTAATAATTTCAATAAACAATTAAACGAAGATCAAAAAATAATTTTTACACAAATATTAAATAATGAACATAAAATTTTCTTTATTGATGGTCCTGGAGGTTCAGGTAAAATGTTTTTATATAAAACGTTAATTTATTATTTTTTGTCTGTAGAAAAAAAAGTTTTGTCAATGGCTTGGACTGGTATTGCATCTATACTTTTACCGAAAGGTATGACCAGTCATAAAACTTTTAAACTACCTTTAGATTTAAACAATATTGCAAGTGCGTTTTTAAAATTTGAATCAGATAAAAAAAAAATTCCGTGAAGTAACTGCAATTATTTGGGATGAAGCGTCAATGATTCCACGTAAAGCTTTAGAAATTGTCGATAAAACGTTACAAGATGTTTGTAATAATAATTTGCCATTTGGAGGAAAGTTATTAGTTTTAGAAGGTGACTTTACACAAATTCTTCCAGTTGTTAAAAATGGTTGTAGAAGCACAATAATTCAAGAAACGATAAAATATTCAAATCTTTGGTCATTATTTTATATTATGTATTTTAAAAAAAATATTCGTTCAAAAGACAACACGTTTGCTTCATTTTTATTAGATATTGGAGAAGGTAAATTTACCTTATTTGTTATACCTGATAGTTTTAAAACAAACGATGTTTGTTTTAAAATATATGAACATATAAATTATAATGTATCGATAAATAGTGTAATTTTAACATCCCATAATGAAGATGCGAATATTTTAAATAATAAAATTTTGCGAATATTAAGTACTGAAGCAAAAACGTATTACAGTTTAGATTATGCTACACATAAGGATGTAGATTTATCTGATGAAGACATCCATATTAATTACCCGATTGAAGCTTTAAATAATATCCGTGAAGGACTTCCACCACATAAATTGAAACTGAAAATAAATAGTATTGTAATGTTAATAAGAAATTTAAGTATTACTGATGGATTATGTAATGGGACACGGCTCAAAATTACTAAATTATTCAAATACAACATAGAAGCAGAAATAATAACTGGTGAAAAATGTGGAAATAAAGTTTTTATCCCTAGAATTACATTGAACACTGGAAATTCTTCATCATTACCGTTTGTTTTATATACGCCAGTGGAAATTTTAAATGTATGAAAACGTATCAAAATGTATCAAAAGGTATCAGAGTGTACCTAAGTGTATATAGAGGTTGCATTTCGTAATTTTTGTAGCACACTTTAATACCTTTTGATACCTTTTGATACATTTTGATACCTTTTCAAAAAAATTAAAAAATGTAATATTAATTTATTTATCATTCTATTAAACACATTAAGACCTTTTGGTACATCTTAAAACCTTTTCATACATTTTGATACCTTTTGATATATTTCCTATATATTTAAAATATTATTTTTATTATTTTCTATACATTTAAAACGTATCATAATGTACATAAATATGTCAAAGTGTTTCTAAATGTACAAAAATGTATGAGAATGTAAAAATAATTTAATGTAAAAAAATATTTTTTTCATAAATGTATGAAAAGGTATCAAAAGGTATTAAAAGGTATCAAAATGTACATAAATATGTCAAAATGTGTCAAAATGTATCAAAATGTATTAAAATGTATCAAAAGGAATGAAAATGTATTAAAATATATATAAGTGTACTAGAGCGTGTCTAAATGTTTCTTTCATCAATAAATTTTTTCTTTTATCAAAAAATGATTTTGTATATAAATGTATCGAAATGTATTAAAAGGTGTCAAAAGATATCAAAATGTTCTCCAAAAGTTACGAAATGCAACCTCTACATACAATTTGATACACTTTAATACCTTTTGGTACCTTTTGATACCTTTTAATACATTTTGATACATTTTGGTACATTTTGATACATTTTATAATTTCCACTGGGGTAGGAAACAATTCCCTTTAATATTAGCATTTACTATGACTATAAATAAATCGCATGGTCAAAGTTTTGATAGTGTTGGAATATATATTAGAAGATCTTTATTTTCTCATGGCCAATTATACGTAGCACTATCAAGATGTAGAAACGCAGATAAAATTTTTATTGAAAACAATTCAGAAAATAAAGAAGAAATTGTAAATATCGTTTGGAAAGAAATTTTTGATAATTAAACATTTTTTTTTTATTTTTATTTTCGTAAATTATATATTATTATTATTTATTATAAACTGTATAATTAATAGAAAAGAATTCTCAAAAGTATTTAGTTTATATAAACTATTTTCACTTTAGAACATGTCGGATGCACACAATGAAAGTAAATTATAAATTATAAAAATATATTTTTTCATTGCTAAATAATGTTAAATAAATAATACATTATCAGTTTTAGACTATTTAAAATACGAACAAAATTTTATGGAATATATGATAAATTTAGATTTGGATCAAGTTATTGAAAAAGATAAATTAAGAAAATTAAATCATCAATCAAAACGAAAAAAAAAATCATACGAAATAAAAGAAAATTAATATTGGAAAAACTAAAGTTGAAAAAATATTAGAAGAATTTAAAAATCTTTCTTTATAATGATTGAATTTCCTTTTTCAGGTAATTTTTTAAAATTGATTATAATAATGTAGTATAACTTTTTATCAATTTATGCTATACATTATATACTTTCATTTTTACCCTTTGCTCCGAAGTGTCAAAATTTTATAATCACATTTCATATTGGGCAGAAGAAAAATTTCAAATTTTGAATATATCAAAATTATTTGTGATAAAATGAAATGAGCGCAAATAAAGAAAAAAATTTTAAACTTTCGAAAAAAGAAGATAATATTAATTCAGGTAATTTTCAAATTATTAATAAATTATCTAATAGTATTTCATATTTATCCTTTTGTTGTTTTTCTAAATTTTATAGTAACGTAGACAGTGGATTAGGCCCAATGGGGATACCACTTAAAAATAAAACGCATCTTTCTATTTACCTCCAAGGTGATGTGGAAAAAATAGAATAATAAATATATTGTTTTCCAAATAGCATTGTTTGGCATTTATTTCAATATTATATTTCAAGCTGTATTTATTTCAATATTTATGCTATCTATTAATATGATTTCATTTTTATCCTTTACAGTGACTGTAGAAAGTGGATTGTGTCTACTGGGGATACCATTTAAAAATAAAAAGCATCTCTTTATTTACCTCTAAGTTGACGTGGAAAAAATAGAATAAAACTTATGTTTATCGTTTGAGGGGGGTTGCGAGGGAGGTCTGTGGGGTGTGCGGGGGGGGGTCTCTGCCATACTCCTAATAACGTAAAAAAGTCACAATTTTACGTTATTTTGAGGGGGGTCTGAGGGGGGTCTGAGGGGTGCGAGGGGGGGGGGGGGCGAGGGGCGGCTGCGTAACATAAATAACGCTTACGACTATATAATATAGAGATATATATATATGGGTATAGCAACTTAAAAATATGATTTTAAACGGTAAATGCATGTTTTTGGGATTGTATTAGCAATTATTATGTAAAAACACGATTTTTTTGATGTTATATCAGACCAGGAAGTGGTTAGGAAGGCGTTTCCGGGGGAGGGGAGGAGCCTTATTTTTTTGGTGTCCGAAAAAGTTTATAAGGCTTTTTTTTTCAAAAGCCGAGGAGGGGCATTTCGACTATTATAATGAGAGATACCTTAAGGTGGTTCTATGGGTTATATAGTACTTAAATACAAAATATTCTACAATGAATTAGTTCTCATACTGCAAAGTGAGAACCCATATTACTATATGATACTTCATAGACCGGCACTTTAAGTTACGGAGAAAAAGTTTTTTAACGATATTTCAGTACTAACAAAGTAGATATCGTCAATGTAAAAAAAAAGATGCAACAAATCGCTATAATCTTTTTCATTTTTGCTTCAATATCAATT